>JAHDIT010000056.1:0-76849 GCA_019232045.1 Ogataea degrootiae
TGATCATAGTATTTCATACTATAATGGAAGTAGGGTAATTGAGTAGCTAATTTCATGTAACCTAAATGGTCGTGTAAGCACAATCTAATTATCATAGATATATCAGATCCGACAGCCTGTCAAAGCTTGCGCCATGCCACGTTGCTGCGCCTCATGATACTTGCCACAAACGGTTTATTGTTCCTGTGCTGTTGGTTGACTGCTTACGAACTATTTATTGATGGATTGACTGCTCCATTCTCATATTGTTATTCCCCCCCAACCCCGGACATTATTAATTTAGCTCTTGCTCATTCGAAAGAGGAACTCGTAAACCAACTCCAACACAAATATTTATTTATTTTCCTTTGGATTCTTGTCTATTTCCTCGTTCTGTGCAAATGCATTAGTTTTCGCTTTCCTTCAAGACGTATCCATTTATTCAAATGAACTTTTCATTTCATTATATAACTTCATTTGACCCAAAAAAGAGGAAGTCTCATTTGTATTCGTACCCCAATTAAAAACATATTCCACTGGAAAAGAAGATAAACAAAGTCACAATTGTTGAAGCTATCAGAAACTCGCAAGATGGTTCAAATCAAGAAGAGAAGCAGGAAATTTGCGAACTTGGCATTAAACGTCACTGTTGCAGAAGCGAGTGATTTATTAGTCAATTCGAATCTACCTTCTGCCGTTTTAAACTGCACTCCCAGATGTTACCTTAAAATGTCGCCTTATTCCACAGTAAGCACAAACAAAGTTAAGAATACGGTCTCTCCACAATGGAACACTTCTTTAAGACTAAAATTGAAAAACCCTCCAACGGACAGCTCTAAGATTGGCAAACGACTACCAATTGACTCTTACTTGATTTTAAGTCTGGTTGTTTGTGACAAAAAAAGTACAAAGAAGAATTACCTTGGCGAACTAAGGCTTTCATTGTTGGATGTTTTGAAGGAGTTACAAACTCAGCAAGATACTGGGTTTAGATGGTTCCTGCTATATTCATCCAAATCAGAACAGAAATTCGTCACTGGATCTATTAAATGCAAGTTCAGCATCTCATTGAACAAAAGTAGAAGAAGAAAGGGGGATGCGTCTCCTTCTAACCACATTCCGGTCAATCTCCCAGATAAACCATCTATTACAATACAGCCATCTGACGATGATGTTGCTAAAGCTTTAGACGAAGCGGAGGCTGAAGAGGAAGCAGAAAGAGAAGAAGAAGAAGAATATGAAGAAGAGGAAGATCAACAACTTCGAAAAGAACAATTCAAAGAGAACATTGATATTCGAGATGAAATTGATCGATATATTACAGGTTTAGAAACATATTTAGCAGCACTGAAGGCCAAAGGAAAAGACCCCCTAGCACTTTTAACCATTGACGATCAGAATTATTATTCTAGTAATGCTAAGGTGCCAGAAAACATAGAATATCATAATTTACATCGTGACTATGGGGATTTATTAGGGGATGATGAAATTCATGATGATGAAGATGATTTGGAGAACCGTGATGAAGATGATGACAGTAGCGAGGAACATAGCTCGGTTGACATTTTGAAAGTTAAGTTTCCTACTGGCAAACGCAGATTAAGATCGGGAAGCTCTACGTCTTTAAGTTCCTTTTACTCGGCTGTTGACGACAGTGGTAATTACTCATCAACGGCTTCCATGTCGGATCTTCCTTTGACTCCTCCTACCTCTGCCAATTACTCGCTTGAAAAAAGAAAGAGGTTTAGTAAACTAAGGCCAAACAGAAAAGGTGCTTCATCCCCCCTTAACTATGAATTTTCAAACAGAAAGAACGTGGTTGGTATTTTATTTTTAGAGGTAATTTCAGCATCCGGTTTGCCTCCTTTGAATAATTCCACAAGAACTGGCTATGATATGGATCCTTTCGTGGTTATTTCTTTTGGCACTAAAGTTTTCAGAACTTCCTGGAGAAAACACACACTGAGTCCTATTTTCAATGAACGGTTAATTTTTGAGGTTTTGGAAAATGAGAAGAACTTTGATTTGAGCATGCATATTCTAGACAAAGATTATCTTTCTTTCAATGACAAAGTTTGTTCCAAATCTATCCCAATTAAACAGTTTATTTCATCTCCAGATTCCTTAGGAGAAAATTCATCTGTCAAAGTGATTGAAAAGTCAGATGAAGAATCCTTGAAGTATAAGAAAAAGTTATTTGGTAAGAATCCAAAGAGGAATGTTTCCAATAATGACTATACTGAAACTCTAACCACGTTGGAAATCAGCATGGATATTGATGAAGGTTCAATCAAAAAGCACAGAAGTTCCAGTAACATTGACCCTAAACTTAAAATTAGAGTTGTGTTTGAGCCTTATTCAAAATTGAGACAACAGTTATTCAGGCACTTGCTAACTGAATTCCAAGGCGAAGATGGGTCCGATGAAATGGATGTAATTGAATTAGGGACCTTCTTGGAAAGCTGTGGCTCAAATCTAGGTGACTCAGAACTTGCAACTTTCTTCGAAAATCAAAATAAAAAACCATGGGTTGGTGAAAAGCTAACTATTGAAGAAATCATTCATGAATTTGAAGTCTTCTATGAAAATCAAGATTACTATCACGACCAGCAACACCATAGGGGACTACAATCACATTCCAGTTCAACCCCGATGCTTGCTTCTTCGCTGAGCAGTCCTTCAGTGCCATCCTTAGTTTCGTCAAACTCATTTTCGTCCCATTTATCGAGTGTGGCTTCTTCTCATCAACCAAGAAAGCACATCATTCAAATCTCTCACTGCCCTTCATGTTATAACAAAGCAAGGGTTAACGATGATGTTGATATGATTAAGCATTTAGCTGTCTGTTGTTCCAAGGATTGGTCATCAGTCACGAGAATATTAAAACCATCATTCACTACACCAAATGCAGCAACCCGAAGATGGTACTCCAAAGCATTAATCAAGATTGCATACGGTAAAATTGAACTAGGTAAGAACAACGCTAATATTTTGGTACAGGATCGCAAAAGTGGTTTAATCATCGAAGAAAAAATGAGTGTTTATGTTAGACTTGGAATTAAACTGCTTTACAGGTCATTTAAAAGAGGTAATAAAAACAATGAGAAGATCAAGAAAATGTTAAGAAGGATGAGTTTCAAACAAGGCTTGAAGTTTGACTCTCCACAGTCCAAAACAAAGATCGATTCATTTATCAAGTTTCACTCCTTAGATCTCACTGATTGTTTGATTCCAGACATTTCCAAATACAAGACTTTCAATGATTTCTTTTATAGAAAACTGAAACCGAATGCAAGACCGATTGAATGTTTAGGCAACGACAAAATAGCAGTGAGTGGTGCGGATTCTCGTTGTTGTGTTTTCGCAACCATTGAAAGCTCCAAACAGGTGTGGGTCAAAGGTCGGAATTTCACAGTTCCTAAACTACTAGGACCGGAATTTAACTCAACGGATTACGATGATGGTTCAATCGTTATTTTCAGATTGGCTCCCCAAGATTATCACAGATTTCATTCGTCAGTCTCTGGAACAGTGACCAAAATTGTGAAGATTGAGGGTGAGTACTATACGGTGAACCCCATGGCCATTCGATCCAAACTAGACGTTTTCAGTGAAAACGTGAGGGTGTTGCTTGAGATAGACACCATTGAATTCGGTAAAGTGATTATGATCTGCGTTGGTGCCATGATGGTTGGATCCACTGTGTTGAGTTGCAAAGTTGGCGATAAGTTAGAGAGAGGAGATGAAGTTGGTTACTTCAAGTTTGGTGGATCTACTATCTTGTTACTCTTCGAAAGGGGAAAGATTGTGTTTGATACTGACTTGGTTAACAATTCAATGAATTCCATTGAGACGTTGGTGAGAGTGGGTATGTCAATTGGTCATACGCCAGATCAACCGGAGTTCGAAAGAGAGTATTATGATATAGAGACCCAGACTGAAGAAACTAGATTGAAGATCATTAGAACACTCACTGGTGGTGATGGTGATATAGAGAAGATGGAAACATATGGGCCAAGTTGGGAAGTTCAAAATTTGGAATTGGATGATGCATTTGAGTTTGAGATTGAGGAGGAAAAACAAGATGATACGCAGGACGAACTTATTTGATCCCTTATTTATTTTATTTTTATTTTTTTGTTTACTTACGTCCTTTTTATTTTGATAATAATATAACGTTCATGCCGATTGTAAGTACCAAAAAAATATTAGGCGTTGGAATCTTTATTGATAAGGAGAATATATATAGGTTTGAAAGACAGATGTGTAGTCTAGAACTTAGAAGCAGTAACCGGGACACCGTTGATAGCAGCATCGTTAACGAACCAAGAAACAGGAACGTTTAATTTATTAACTAATTCACAAGGTAATCCAGATTCCTTGTCTTGGAAAATCTCAGTCAAAATGCCTGCTTTACCAGCACCTTCAGCAACGAACGCAATGTTCTTAGAGGCTTCTAAAACTGGGAATGTAAATGTGATTCTTCTTGGTGGTGGTTTTGGTGAGTCTTGTAAATAATCGATTCTTTTGTCCTTGATAGACAGTAATCTATGACCAGGGAACAATGAACAAGTGTGGCCATCTGGTCCGCAACCTAACAAGATCAGATCTAATGATTCAGGTAGCTTAGTATCATAATCACTAGCAATATCAGCATCACTAGAACCATCATCCTTTAACAATGACTCATTGATCGTGACAGTTGTTGGCAATTCAACATCCAGTTCTTTCAAAGAGCTTAACACCATCTCGTTGAATAAACCATAGTTCGAGTCCTCGTGGTTCAAAGGAACCAATCTTTCATCAGAGAAATAAACTTCCCATTTGGACCATTGGATCTTCTCGCGGTTCACTTTGTTATCAATTAGTCCCTTTTTCAAAACTTTACCCAAAGATCCACCGGAGATGGCAATGTTGAATTTTGGTTTTGTTAATAGAGCAGAGTCTTGGATCTTGATAACATAGGCTGCAACCGCATCGGCAACGTCCTGCGAGTCATTGTATGAGTAAACTTTAGTCATTTGAATAATTCCCTGTTGATAGCTAATAATATATACTTAATCGTGCGGTGGGTCCGTAGAGAGAATAGTGATGGTGGTGGCTGTCAGAACAGGGGTGAAATATATCGGAGTAAGACAACTTCCAATCGGAATAGCACTCGAGTCAGTTTGCAGCAAACTCCTCAAACATGAGAAAATGCGCTCTCCGGTTGCGTCGATCTAAGATCATTAGTTACTAGTCGATCGACGATAATCAGGTTTTTATCTTTTCTTATTTCAAAGAATAATAATATAGAAAATTTTATTTAAGGCTTGTTGTACTACTGTGCTAAACGATTTATGTTAGAACGCTCTCTCTGGGTATTAAAGAGCTTTTCTACGATAGAGTGGAAGGTTAAAGACTTGATTCCATAAATATATAGATACAATACTTATAAAATAATAGAATGGCTCAAGGAAATTTAAAGCTAGCATCTAAAAAATCAGCTAGAGTGACGAAGAAACAAAAGAATCCAAGACCAGCCGCCCCAAAACATTACAAGCCAACGAAATCAAACTCTAACGAAAAACAATTGTACAAGTTAAGTAAGCTTCACGCTGCCAAATTAACTGCTTCCACAGAAAGATTAATTGCTGGTAGAGTTGGGCATTTGGAAGTTATTAAAGGTTCTAAGGGATCAATTGACAAAGCTGAAAAAGCGGCTAAGAAAGCTTAAATCCTTTGAATAGTTTGCATATTGAGTATTTAGAACAGATATGGGAAAGGACGGTAACACCCGTGATGATGAAGCTTATCGCTTTACTCCTTCTGAAGTTAAACCCACTATGATCACTAGTTGTTGGTCCATAACTAATGATGTGATTACAGTTGAACCTGATTTCAAATTCATGAAGGAGAAGAGCCCTGAATCTGATAGTAGGAAGAAACGAACTTTAAGATGATTATTTGGACTTCATCTATTGACTACTTGGTATTGTTTTATTTATATATAGGTTTATTTATTAATTGAGTGTTTTTTTTCTTGGTATCCTTTTTTTCTTGTCTTATTATATATGCAAGGTGTAATATGTGATATAACATATAGTTTGCGTTTTTAAAATTTATAACATTGAAAGTATAGTAAAGTTCATATTTTTGAAAACTGTAAGGTATATTCACAATTCAACGTTTACCTTATAGCTACACATCATTCATTTCAATCGAAATCACTTATGAATTGACCTTAATCACTCTCATTCCTCGAACCGACTAGAGACAGACCTCATATTCTTGAACATTTCATTTTTAACTTCTTCATTTAATGATTTACCCGTATCAAACAATTTCTTCAACTTCTGTTCTCGAGTGTTTTGTTGTTGTTCTGAACCCAATAGCTTTTGTCTATCTGGATGAATATGAGGAGAACCAGCGGATCCAGAAGTACTGATGGCGGTTGATTCGCTGATTCTGCCCAGTCGAAGATCCCTCTTTCTTTGTATGCTTGTGGGAACCCTAGGGCCTATATGTTCGGACATTATTATGTTGTTAAATGTAGCTGGTTTTTGCGTTTCGATCAGGGTATATCCAGTATCTAGTGATAAAGGTTATAGATAGAGATACTTAGATAGAGGATAATTTATGTTAGTACCTCTGCCACTTTCAAACCCGTGCCTCCAAATGGTTGTAGTCCAAATGTTACAAAGCAGCCAAATTAAATTCTGTTGGCAGTTGTGAGTTCACTATAGAGTACAGTGTAGAATATATACATGTTTTATTTATCTATGCTGAGCATACCCCGTCTTGTTTTCTTTATTAACGTCAATTGAAAGTTTCAACAGCTTAAGTTCTATTTTTATCAAGCATCTGTCAAGCATATTATAGACAGAAGCAGTCAAAATGAAGCTCAACTACATAAATGCAGCTACATTGATCACTTTGGCTGCCTCCACAGTCAACGCAGTTGATCACATTGCAGTCTTCAAGTTTGGTAATAAACAACAGCAACAGTTACAGCACGATGAACAAATTCCAATACTATCACAAACTGACTCGATCTTAAACTTGGCTGATGAATTTGATATTTCATCGTACTATAAAATTGAATCTGCTGATAATTTGGAATCTCTATCAGTTGGTAAATCTAATGATTTAGAGTCTCAAGAGATCAACAAAATGATTTTAATTATTAATGGTGTTGACCACCCATCTGAGTTCTTTTCATTTGAGCAGCCTGTCTTCCAAATTGAATCCAAGGATGATAGACATTTTGCTCAATTTAAAAGCTTCTTAGCTGAATTCCCATCCAAATTAATGTCCTTGGACAGTGATTTAAAATTAAGCAAGTTATCAGAACAGATTAACTTGGTTGGATACTCTGTTAACTCAGTTTTATCCAACTTATGGAACAGATACTTCCATAGTCAAGAAACTAACAAATTAGAATCATTCTGGATTGACTTGAAGGATTCATTCTCAATGTCCGCTTCTTCGTCTACTGTCGACAAAGCTCAAAAAAGATCGTTAAACCACATCAATGACGAAGATTTCATTAACGAATTAACTCAATTGGATTTCTTTTTGAAGGAAACTTTAGCCACTACACAAGAGAAAGTTATCATCAACTTGAACTCCTTGATTACCATCTTCAAAAAAACCGGTGTTGATTCTCAAACCTATAACGTCTGTAAGAACATAGTCAGTGAATTGATAACGTCGCATTTACAGTCAGCCACCAGACCAGCAAACGTTGAAACAACTGTTGTTGTCCTGCCAATTGCACAGCAATCATTGACTCTAAAGTTCAAAGAATCTGCGTCCAAAGAAGCAATGTCATTAAGAAAAAGAGACGATTCATCAAACATTTTTACAGCCGGTAGCGGTTGCTATTCGTCTCAAGAAACTTGTATCGATTCTACATCTTCATGTTCCGCTCATGGTTTATGTACCAAAGTTGGTCAATGCTGGAAATGTGTCTGTTCTGCCACTATTGATTCTGAATCCGGTAGAACCAGTCACTGGGTTGGTAGTGCTTGTCAAAAACAAGATGTTTCTTCGCAATTCAATTTACTATTCTGGACTTCTTTATCTATTATTCTCGCTTTCATCGCTGGTATCAAGATGTTGGTTGAATGTGGATCCGAAGAATTACCAGGTGTTTTGGTTGCAGCTACTACAGCAACTAAGAAGACCGCTTAGTTTATATTTTAATAAAATAAAAAATGAGATGACTACAGTATTGTCTGTTTGTTTTCAAAAAAGAATGTTTTGACGGTTACAATTTAAGATTTCTTTAGATCGAATAAGAATTCAATATCACTGTTATTGTTTCACATATATCACCATATTTTTTTATATATTTCATTTTATCTTCACTTTTGTTTTGCTCTGTCTTGTTTCTACGTTGTTTTATTTCGTTTTGTGTTTTTTCCCTTGTTTTTCTGTTCTTGCTAGATGTACCCACACATACACTCACCATAGTTATATATGCATACCACCTGTTTGTTTATAATTTATGGACATTTATGTTCTAGATATCGATTATATCATACTGAATATGAAAAAAGAAACTTATTTATATTGGAAAAATGGTTTGTTTCTGTGCGTTGTAGTTGATATTAAGCAGTAGATCATTGTCGAGGCTGGCCTAGAACAGTTTCATAGGTTTTACTCTAGTCACAAAATAGTTTTGTACAAACCAGCTCAGCGGATCCTGACCAGGCATCCAACAATATTATCCGACTTGTTACATGGAACAACGGAAACATACTCATATAGACATATATGACAGACTGATGATACCTCACTAGTCACTTAGATTTGAGAGCAAACTGGTCACTTAAACAAACCAAGTCTTAATACGATACTAGTCAAACAAATAAGAATTACGATTTTAAAAACTATAAAATAAATAATCAGTTACAATAATCATGTTGATAAGTGTGCAGACATCTTTAAAAGTAAAATAATAAGATGTAGGATCTACCAGCCCCAGATAGCTCTTAAAAATTGGAGTTAACTGAAAGGGCACTTAGATGATCCCGAAATGCATAACTAATCTCTCCAAGTACTTGACGCTTACATATCTGTGAAATTGTAGTAGATAACGAAGCAACACGGTTTGAAAGTACTGGTTGTCCGCACTGAAGAAAGGAGAAAAGAGAAGAAAAGGTCTTATTAACAGAGACTAAGACAAAGAGAGTTGAAAATTTTTCAAATGTTAAGTTTTTATAGCAGAGAGAGAAAAGAGAAAAGAGGAAGGGGAGTCGTGCGCTGTGCAAGTGGCAACCTCCGAAAGAGAAAGAGGTCTTTTATCTCTTGATCTCAAGTGGTGGTATGTTATTCTATGTTGAAGTATAAACAGATAAGTATACTTGCACGCAGGCAAGCAAAACTAGGTCCAGTTACCTTGCATACAATCACATCAATTAATATACATCATGGCAGGTAGCAACCTATTACCCTTAAACAGCTCGGACTTAAACAAAAACAATTCGCCAACCGCTTCTTCTCCACAATCGTCTTATCAAACAGCAAGTTCAACCATCAACAAGCCACCCCCAACATTCCAATTTGTAATCAGATTCGCAAATGGCTCACCGGATATAGTGATGCCGATAGATTCGGTGGAAGATCTGAAGGATGTCTCTACGAAGTTCATAAGGCAACAGATCAGACAACAAGATAAAAAAGTTACTAGGCATAGATTAAAGTTGATTCGTAACGGTAAGGTGCTTCTGAACCATACCGATTTCCAAAAAGAGCTGAAATTTCTAATAGATAGAGCATACGATGATGATGGGGATGAAGAAGATGACGAGCAAGACGAAGGTGCCCAGGAAGGTTCAAAACTATTGAAGAAGCAAGAGCCGATCAAGATATACATCCATTGTATAGTTGGTGACATCTTATCGTCCTCGGAACTGGCGAAAGAGGAAGAGCTAGAACACCAGCCTGAAAAGTCAACTTCTGAAGCACCAAAAGGATTTGACCGTTTACTTTCCCAAGGTTTCTCACAACAGGATATTTTTGAACTCAGACAACAGTTTCAACAAATACACGGTTCAGCATTGCGTGAACAAGAGGGCGACGCCTTACGTGAGTTGGAAGATAGGTGGATTGACAGCACAGTCAATCACGAAATTGATGAGTTCCCAACTAATGTTGGTGTGGGTTCACAAGGTGCCCCTAGCACTGCTGGAACTGTTGGAACTGCAGCTGCTGCTGGTGGAGCTGCTGCAAGAGAGGTTGATTTTCATAGGGAGTTGTTGTTTGCTATTGCTCTTGGTTTCTTCTTGGGCATTTTTAGTTTGTTTTTGATCAAGTTGGAGGTTGGTGGGTTTTTCAACAAAAGAACAAGAATGGCTGTCATTGCTGGTGTTTTCATCAATTTGACGTTTGGGTTTATTAGGATTTGGTCTTGATTGGTCGTAGACATGCTATCATTATTATTACTAGGTGTACTCCTTGTAAGTTTGTATATTCTTTATAATTATTGTTACGTTATCCTACTGGGTTTTGGGAACAAAATATGCGGTTGTGTGATTGCATTCTTTTACAGTATTGCTTAATAATATACAGATAATATGCGTAAACAACTGTTCATTCTTCAGCAGCAGATGCAGTCGCAGTTTGTTCATCTTCAACAGATTTCTCTTCTTTGTCTTCAGTAGCTTCAGTCTCAACTTCAACTTCCTTAATTTCACCCTTGGCTTCTTTTTCAGTTTCAGTGCTACTTGGTGCTTCAATTTCAGCCTTTGCTGGAGTACTCTTTTCTTTAATCAATCCGTTAACTTTATCGAAAATTTGCTGAACGTTGAATTTACATAGTTTATCATAATCAGAAAAATTAACAACGCTCATACCAATATGGTTCTTAAAACAGAAAATGTTGATCATTTTATCAGGATGCCTGTAGTTCAATCTATGGCCTGGTAATAAACCAGCAATTATTTCGTTGAATGTATCTCTTTCAATAATACTGAAATTTCTTTTAATTAAATTAATGGAGTATGCTTCTTCGTTATCGAAATGGCCTTTAAGTATCCTTTCTGCAAGCTTCTTGAATTCAACTTCAGTAGCGTTACATGATTCGTCGATGGGAGTTAACTTTTGTATAAACCTTGATGTCTTTGCTTTTGTTTCGTAAAATTCCGTGCACAGCTTAATAGTGAACTCAGACGGTATCACTGGTTTTCTGGTCTTAATGAAAATAAGTGAATCGCAACCAATGGAGACTTCTTTAATGATGTCTTTTTGTTGTGAATCCTTGTTTGATGTTTTCAAATCTTCAAGTTCCTTCTTGATTGCGTCTTCAATTGATAACTCCTTTGTGGTTGTTTCATTATCAGCGCTGTCATCAGTTGGTTTGTCGTCAATGTTAGGATAGTACTCTTCGATTCTTCCAAATAACATAGATTTCAATTCTTTTGCAGCGCCACCTTCTTTGTGTCTGTTGCAGGAGGCATAGATACCAACTTGGCCTGGGTCTAACAGGGCTCCTCCTTTGTATTTTTTGGATTTTGGTCCTCCTCCACTGTATGATCTCTTTCCCATGATTACCTTATATGGCGACAGTTGTGATTGTTAGGTATACGTACTGTTTTACTTATAAATCCTGTGCAAAAAGGCTATAATATACAGAGATCATATATCAATTTGAAAACAAACAATTTTTTGGAAAATTTTCGATTCTAAGGCGCATTATCTGATTACTTATTTTCAGACCCTTTGAATTTGGGTACTATCAGATGATCTAAAAGTATTACAATTGCACCGCAAAAGCAATCATCTAGTAACTATAATTATTAGGTTTAAATATATATATGGATGAAAATGCAATATTTTAAGTAAAAATGAAAAGCTATCATGCTTTAACGTTCTTCTCCTCAGCTTCCAAATTCTTTTCATGTTCACTCTTCCATCCCTTTCTTCTTTGCCTCTCTTCATAAGCTTTTCTATTAATCACAATACGGTTAACAATATCTTCAGTGGCCATATCAGAGAACTCATGTTCTCCCAATTCAGCAAACAAGCCAGCTTCTTTAACTTCGGCGTATGGACCATCGGATGCAGTTGGACCATGAAACACAGTCACTTTACTCGATAATTGTGATAAAAACTCAAGTGTCGGCGAGTATGGAGCACCTAGAATAATGCCATCGATGTATTTGCTTTGTAAGACGCATAAGGAACGTTCAAACAGGTTCATGATTGGATAATTCAAACCTTTGTGTTGGTTGACGTCGTGATCGTCATTCAAACCAACGATAACCATTGCATTGTCAACATTAGCTTTCTCCTTCAAGGTTTTCAAAGCGACAATGTGGCCAGGGCTAAACAAATCAAAACCTCCATCAATGTAATAAGTCTGTTTAGTTGATGATTGGCGAGCTTCGTCTGGTTTCACCAGCTGGTGTAATTTCTTATCGTCGGATGTATACACGTAAACAGAGACGCCAGGTGATAAGCCATCTGGGCCAGTTGCATATGCCTTGTATTTCTCAACGGAATCTGGTTGCAGCAACGGGTTCCCGCAATCTGTGTTCGTTGAATAATTAGACCAGTCTTTTGATGTTAGAGTTGAAATATGATGGGTTTTGGAAAATAGTAGCATTCTGCCAACTAAATCAGTAGTTGAAATATTTGGAGTTCTTTTAACAACAATAAATCTTCCCATTTCCTTCATGACTTTGTAACAATCTTCACCGTTGGCATCAGTAGTGATATCATCACCATGGACAACGTACTTACATTTATTAGCATCCATAACCTTTGGATCGGTGACATAAGGTGCAAGGGCAATCGACTTGGTACACCATCTACAGCCATCAACAGCAGCTAATCTTTCAGCTAGCTTCATGACAACTGGACCCTTGTTCTCCAATATTTCTTCGTCAGAGTGAACACCAACGAACAACTCTTTTCCATGTTGCCTTGCTTGCAGCATTGCTCCAGCATGACCTTTAATAATTCGAAATAGAAACCATGTTAGTATATGATTGTTTCATAAATAAACTGAATTTCTGATTGTCTGTTATCACTTACCATGATGTGCAAAATCAAAGCAACCATCAATCCATATTCTAGAGTCTAGCACTTCATCAGATGACATTTTATTTATTGCGAGTGACAGTTTTTTTCACCGATTTGATGGGTTGGGTGTGTTATATACTGGCAGTTTAGTCTGAGCACCCCAATACGAATATAGAGTATGGGTTTGCTGGTTGTTCACCTAATCGGTAGATGGATCCATGCAGATAAGAACAGGAAGATCAGGGTGGATCCAACTCTCGTCTGGAAATGGAAGTGGAAACACGTCGCTAACACGTTTATGCGTCGATCGGCTGTTTTGGGGCTGTACTTCTTTTTTTAGAAGTTCGGTAATTTCAGTGGAACTTCGTGGCACTGAGTTCTGGTCAAGTTGGCTGACGTGACTTAATCTCTAACCTGTTTGTTCATCTTTGCGTATCAAGGTAATCCAATTGTTGGATAAAATATTACTAACCAAGTTAAACGATGTCAGCAATTGAAAATGTACTACAAACGGTAAATGACAATCTAGAATCAATTCCTTTCTACGAAGACATTCTTGACAAATGGAATGAATATGCTGGTGATAGATTCAAGACCAGTAATCCATATACAAAGGAGGGACCCGATGGTAAATCGCATAAATTGAAACTCCCTGACAACGCAACAAAGACTGAAAAGAAGGCTTGGAAATCAATTCAAAGAAAAGCTTGGGTACACGATAAATGTTTCCTTGGTTGCTATCCGATAGATTGTGGTTTAGGTTTGGCTCCGTTAGTTATTTTGATCCCTGGTGTAGGTCCGTTGTTGATGTGGGCTGTCCATGCACGGTTAATTTCTATGGCTGACCGAGAATTCGATTTGGATAGTAAAACTACTGCTAAATTGCATGCTAACGTCATCTTTGATTTGTTGATATCGTTACCCCCATTGATTGGCTCCTTTTTGACTTGGATGAATGCCTGTTCAACTAGAAATGCAGCTATTATACATACCAGAGTCACTAAGTTATTAGTTGAGAAAGCTGAGTTTGAAAAGAGAAGGGAGGAAATGGCATTAGCTAATAATAATCGTCACCAAATACCAAGTAAAGAGTATTCGAATAAGGTTCAATCTGCTCAGGGTAGGCAGCAACAGAGACAACTTTCTGCTGTTTATCAAAGTCCTGTTTGAACCCCCATTGTGTGTGTATATGTATTAATATTACGTTAGGAGATAGAAGTTGTTCTTGACTAAGGTAAAGTTGTTTGGTTCTTGTAGTGTCATTAAACACCAACGGTAAATATGCGCGCCGCACGTGGGAAAACAATGTTAGACCCTTCATTTTGATAACCAACCAATAAACGGTCCCAAATGTATTCGGGCCTTTTGAAATTAACATTAAAATTATGGTATTTCTCTAGTCTTGATAGGACACTACTCAGATCTAACTGATTATAACTTCAATGAGGTGAACGTAATCAGAAAATAAAATGGAAGCAAATTTTAAAAGAGGGGGTTTCTGGAAAGTTGGGAATTGTAGCTTGATATAACTGCTTGAGGAAAAGCCCTTATTATCAAATTTATTATTAAAATTAGACTATTTGGAAGTATACGATATCTTATAAAGCCAAGAATCCTTTTTCAGAATTGTTTCTATATGTAGATAGACACCTATTTACAGAATTACTCTCTTGACCAAATCACGTGACCACACCCCACCTCACCACACCCCACGACCAACACCGCCCGGTTTCAGCCCAACACCCTTTAAGGTTTCGATAACAGTTCGATGCCAATGGATGAGAGGGAAACAACCGATTTCTGTTGGTTTCCACCTGTTGAAGGCAGAGGCCGTTCTTATTGATGGGCTGATTACTGTTTGACATACTACCAGATTACATTTAAAAGACTATTTGGAATCAGACACCGTGTTTTCTTCTTAAAAATCTTTAAAAGACGGAAAAGGGATAATCTACTAAATTGCATCACCATAAATATGGCCTCTTACCTTTCTTCTTTAATCACAAGCCTCCCAGGGCTTTCATACCTGAACGCATTTGCTCAAGACTTTTTAATCGAGGTTGTCAAGACTGGTATGTATTTATCATGACAGCATCAACCAAGCCTTCTATTTCTTTAATTCAAATTTTACTAACAGAGGGTTTTGCAACATCATGTGAAGGTCCCATCCCTAGCCACATGTCATTTGTCATGGATGGTAACAGAAGGTTTGCCAAACAATCAAACCAGCCATTGAAAGAAGGGCACAAAGCAGGCTCTGAAGCATTAGCCAATGTCTTGAGTTGTTGCTTCAAGTCAGGAGTCAAACAAGTCACAGTCTACGCATTTTCAATTGAGAATTTCAACAGACCGCAATCCGAAATTGATACTATTTTCGATTTACTTAAATCTAGATTAGCCTATATTTCGAATAAGAATGAATTTTGTGAACGGAATGGTGTTAAAGTGAGAATCATCGGTAACAGAGACCTAATCCCAAGTGATATTTTAAGAGACTTGGAAGACATTGAAAAATTGACCGATACTTTTGATAAGCATGTTTTATTCGTTGCATTCCCATACACATCCCGCGACGACATCGTTCACTCCATCTCTCAAATTGTTCATAAAGTTAAGGACAATGAAATGAAAGTTGACGAAATCACAGAGGAAACAATCGAAGATAATTTCTATTACAGTGGTGAAGCTGAAAAAGTTGACATTTTAGTGAGAACATCAGGCCATACCCGTCTCAGTGACTATATGCTTTGGCAATGCCACCAAGAGAGTGTCATTGAGTACTCAAATACATTGTGGCCGAATTTCAAGTTTTATAGTACTTGGTGGACTATTTTCAAGTGGAGTTATTATAAGACTATGTTAATTGAAGATGCTGAGACAATGCAATTGAAGAGACTCAGTCGTGAAGAGGTCCAGAATAGATATTCACAGCCTGTTAAAAGTTTAAAACATCCACCTTTCGCTTCTGTTACTCAAGCCAATTGATTATTTTGCCTGGCGTTGTTTCATTGCTTAATTATTTTTGAATCCTAAGTTCCGTGCTTCCTTTATTTTCGGTTATTAATGACTTATTAATGGGCTGAATTATTTGATACATTGCTTTTACATAAAATATTTACTAATTTATACGAGAAAATTACATATTGCTTACTATTGACCCATTAGTTTCTGGGAGTTAGTCTAAAATAATATTATTGAATAAATTAGATGACGATATTTAGATGTATATATATAGATGTATAAACTGTAAAACAAATTTTTGCTAGTAGACCACAAAATTTCAAAATCGAAACAAATGGATTAAAATCAAAAAGGGAACTAAAATTCAAACAAACAAAAAGTGATTATTGGTCAACAAGGACTAGACAAAGAAGGCCTAACAAAACAAATTAAATTGCATTATCCAACTGAACCGAGACAAGGATAAAAAACGCATTTAAAACAAAAAATGAGGAAAAAGAAAACCACATAAAGAAATGAAATGATTAAATATTAAACTTGCTTATGGATGAAACCAGCATCAGGCATCAGAGTAGGGTTTCTGGAGAAAGAAGCGTATCTTGAGAATGGTGAGTTTCTTTCTAAATCGTACTCAGGATTGTGAGCGACTTCTCTTCTATAGTAGCGTCTCTTGATAAACTTATAAGCTTCAGCCAGAACCAAGAACAAGAATGAGAATATGACAGCGTAACCCCAACCGTATGAAATACCTCTGTGTAAAAAAACCTTGGTATTAATAACTGGAATGTAGACAGTTGGGAAGATAGTAATGAAACCAAGAATGACAGACCAGAATAAGAATTGATTAGCCCATAAATCTTTCATCCATTGAGTCCATAAGTTATCAGATTCTGGGTGCATTAAGAATAATGATCTTCTTAAATCAATAACTTCCCAAGCTAGTAATAAAGCACACCAGGTCATAACAGCAAATGATGAAGATCTAGCTCTGAAAACTCTGTAACAGGAATCAGCGTAATTCTTAGAATTACAATTGTGACCAAGTTCACCATCGCCATAACCGTAGACTTCAATAACAAACGGACCCATACAACAGGTAGCAATGATGACACCGTAAACACACATATCAACGATAACTTCCCAAGTAAAAACATTTTCCTTTGGATCCTTTGGAGGTTTATCCATGATATCAATGGAAGCCTTCTCTAAACCAAGACCCATAGCTGGGAAACAAGAAGTAACAACAATAACCCATAAAACTTCAACAGGTGACAATGGGAAGACAGAGAAACCAGAGTTATCCATGAAAGCTAGACCAACCATCAAGTAGAAAGCCTGACCAACGTTCAAAGCTAACAATTGTAAAACGAATTTCTGAATGTTATCACCCATTCTTCTACCTTCTTCAATGGCATTTAAAATAGAAGCAAAATTATCATCAGCAAGAACAATATCAGAAGCATCTTTGGCAACATCAGAACCATTCTTACCCATAGCAATACCAATATCAGATTTCTTCAAAGATGGAGAATCGTTAACACCATCACCAGTCATGGCAACAATTTGACCTCTTCTGTGCAAAGCATCAACCAGTCTAACTTTGGTTTGTGGAGCACAACGAGCAATAACTAACGGTAAAACAGGCAACTTATCAATTTCCTCGTCGGATAAAGCGTCAAATTGAGTAGCTGTCATAACCATAATATCAGTAACTTCTTTGGAATAATGGTACAAGTTGTGAGGCAAGATACCAACTTCTTGAGCAATAGCACGAGCAGTAGATGGGTGATCACCAGTAGCCATATGAACAGTAATACCAGCCTTGTGACACATTTTAACAGATGGTAATGATTCTGGTCTTGGAGGATCGTAAATACCAATTAAACCTAAGAAAGTCAGGTTGTTCTCAACCAAACCTCTATCCATTTTGGCCCAAGCTTCACCGTGGTTTTCAGTTGGAGTCTTGACGGCAAATGCCAAAACTCTTAAACCCTTTGATGATAAAGCATCCATGTTTTCTTCAATGAATTTGACGTTTTCAGGTTGTAAATCAGCAAGCTCACCAGTTTCAGGGGAGTACCATTTAGTACAACATTCAAGAACTCTTTCGACAGCACCTTTAGTGAAAACTTCATCTTTACCAGTCTTAGTATCATTGTAAATAGCAGTCATTCTCTTAATTGAAGAATCAAATGGATATTCAGCCAGATGGACGTATTGTTCAGTTTCTTCAGTTAACTTAGAACGTGGTAAACCAACTCTAGTGGTGAAAACTTGAATGGCAACTTCGGTTGGATCACCTCTAGCTTTCCACTCTTTTGAACCATCTTCTAAAGTATCTTCAAAAACAACAGCAATATTAGCTAATGTAGCTGTGTGAGCCCAATTAAAGTATCTTTCAACCTTAGTTTTATCACCTTTCAAGAAATCAGCATAGGTTTGCCATTCATTGACATCATTATCAGCAACTTCACAAGGAGATCTTTCAATAAATTCAACACTACCACAAGTTGGGTCTAATGGAGAGTTAGAACCAGGGACAGAGAATGTACCAACAGTTGGAATAAAAACATTCTTAGCAATCATCTTACCTTGAGTTAAGGTACCAGTCTTGTCAGAACAAACAGCGTTAACAGAACCAAGATTTTCTAAAGCATCCAATTTTCTAACAATGACATTACGCTCAACCATAACACTGGCACCGACAGCCATAGTGATAGTTAAAACGACAACTAAAGAGGATGGAATCATGGATAAAGCAACACAAATAGCATAAATGGCGACTTCCTTGTTAACATGGAAGGATTGGGAAGCCATGACAATAATGGCAAAAAGAACAGCAACAAAGAACAAAAGGACAGCCAATTTGGATAATCTTCTTTTCAATGGAGTACCTTCAGTAGTACCTAAGATGGCCCCGACAGTGTCCCAAATGGTACCACCTGCAGCTTTAGCGTAATCTTTAAAAGTTGGGTCTTCAGATTCAACTTTTCTAATAGTGGTTGATTTAGTTTGTAAAGATTCAGCAATCTTACCAATTTCAGTATTAAAACCAGTGGCAACAGCGATACCGGTAGCTCTACCTTTAGAAACATTGGAAGATGAGTAAGCCATGTTTAATCTATCACCAACAGGCATTTCTTGGGAGTATAGAGCATCACATTCTTTAACAATTGGGATTGATTCACCGGTTAGTAATGCTTCATCGGTTTCGAAATTGGTAGATTCGATCAATCTCATATCACAAGGAATAGTATCACCAACCTTGACGTTAACGATGTCACCAGGGACAACTTCTTCAGCAGGAATAGTATCACCTTTACCATCCCTAACAACGTGGGCACTTGGGGAACTTAAAGTTTTTAAAGAACTCATCGTCTTTTCAGCTTTGAATTCTTGTTGACAACCAATAGCAACGTTTAAACCAACAATGGCAGCAATGACACCACCAGTAATCCAATCCTTAACGGCAAATGAAATAACCATGGAAATAATCAAAACTAAAATCATAGCGTTACAAACTTGATGCAACAGAATCTTGGAGATTGAAATCGATCCACCATCACCTAATGTGTTTTTACCGTATTTTTGCTGATTGGCTGCAGCTTGACCTTGTGTTAAACCATGTTGTAAAGATGTATTATAGGCTGCGTAACATTTTTCAATTGGTAGTAAGTAAGCGTTGGTGCCTGGCTCGCCGTCAATACTTGTCAATGTGGTATTTCTTGTAATGTCTCCTTCTAAAACTTCGAGTTTTTCTTCGTCTTTTGAAAATGACATGATATGTTTCAAAAATTTATTTGAGTAACAAATTTGAACAATTTAGTTTATGAGGATCAAGAGGAAGAGAAAGAAATAAGGAAAATGGGATTGAAAGTATCGAAGAATTAATTCATAGTTTTCTAGAATTGAGGGGAAACGTGGTTCTTTATATACAAAAGAGTGAACCTCCACAAAGTACCACAAAAATTGATGAAGTAGACAGTTTTAAAGAGCATCTGCTTTAAATTTACTGTATAAAAAAAGAAAGGGAATAAATGTCTTGGTAGTGATAAGCAAGAAAGTTTTTATGCTCTCCATATTTAATATGAAGTTTTGGCATTTTTTACTTTTCAGAATTAAACTTCTAGGAGATTTCACGTCATGTTGGATACCATCACTTTATGAAAAGAATAAGTAATACTGGAGATAGAATGGTGAAAGTAGATGGGTAAAAGTGGTTCAAGGTGCCGTTAGATAGGCATGATGGCAACCTCAACAAAGAAGGTGAAGCGGATGGGTGTGCGGCGTATCTTGGCTGCTGGCACATGTACGGCGGGGCAGCGTAACCAGGAAAAGGGTTCACCTGCCACCCGTCACCTGCCACCAGCCACCACAGCTCCGGCCGCATTTCTCTGGCATCAGGCCCCACATGTGGGCTTCCGTCACCTGACCCGCAGTCGTTGTCGCCGCCGCGGTGTTAGGTTAGCGTCTTGCCGAGCCAGAGCCAAAGCCGGAACAGTTCCTGTTGGCTGAAGCTGTGGGAAAGCGATCCTTGTTTGGCTTAACCTTTGAAGCTTCTCTAGGTAATTCTTTGATTTCGCACTAACCCTCTTCTTCTTGTTTTTATCTTATCGTCTTGTCTTATCCTATACAGCCCTCAACTATATCTTCGTACCAACACATTCAAGTACTCCGTTTGAATTATGGCCTTGAACATGTAATCGTTATCTGCTTTTTCACAATTTGTACAATTGAAACTTTTTTCACTCCCTAGACCTAATTGTCGTTATCTGTAAGATGCCTTTTTATTTATGTCGATATATTAGTTTTCTGACTAGTCTGACAGTAGTCAACAGAACATGTTTAGCAGGTAGTTATCTGTAGATGCTGAAACAGTTCCTAGAGGGGAAAAAGACAGAAAGTAGGATTTCAAGGGGAATCTATATGACATTGTTCGTATCTAGATTCAAGTTCTGCAAAATTTTGTATGGCGTTTTAAAGACATCTCCATTAAGGTTAGTTAGACCATCTAATGAAGGGATCTCTATAGACTAAACCTCGGTCGGCATTGGGGAGATGAGATGAGATAAGACTGGCCTGTATTGGGTACAGTGGAGAAGAGGTAGCTAACCAATGTTCCAGAACCTAGTCTCTACATATTGACCTGCGTGGTGTAGTGTTATCCAGCTTTATATGAGCAGAGATATCCCCTCTGTCACTTAACCAAGCTGGTGCCTTCCGCAAAGGGCAATTGCTCGCTGCAGTCCTTCACGCGTTTCCTTCTGAAAATTACCCGATTCGTTCCTTTGTTACACCAAAACGCGGTCTATTAACATTTAACTAACAACCACTCACTGTGAACCAACCATTAATCACCATTGTCTACACATAATCAGTTTACCCTTGTATTCTTTGTTGGTGTGCATCCATCGATACCCCTACTCAAATCTGACTGGTCCTATTATTACTTGACACAATAAAAGCTGCCCTTGTGTACACTATACTCACATTCAGCTGGAAGAATTTCATTGTTTACCTTTTCCTCTTCATCTACACGAATAAAAGACACGAAAAATACACATCACTCCTTATAACTTGCTTAAACGACAAGTCTTTCGTTTCATTCCTATCCATAAACGATCTGTCTTATTACTGTTGTATTCTACTACTGAGATACAACCTATCTGAAATTAATATACATCATTTTTTCTCACCCTTGAAAGAAATACCATTCCCTTCCCATTTGGTTCCATTCGTTCTCCTCTTTAAGCACCAGATTAATTTTGCCATTATTTTCTATACACCCATCTTCCCAAAATCATTTGAATTATCTACTGTTGTAACACATATCATTAATATACTCACCACTGTCATTATAAACGAAAACACGAAAAACTGTCATAATACACTCCAACTATTACAATACAATGAGTTCCAATAGCCAACCTCAAGCTTACTCTCAAGGTATCATTCTTAAGGTTCTATATACATTTGACAACACCACAACCTTTCTAGTAAGATCAACAAAAACCATAACAACAAAAGTTATTCACTTACCTTCACAACCTCCATATAACGGTGCCACTATTGGATGTATAGACATCAAAAAATGTGTCAGTTTAATCTCAGAAATGTCTCCTGAATGCTTTCAAAGTTCAGATTATTCCATATACGCCAAAGATGTCATTGAACCCGATGAACCATTTGTTGGACATGGTTTATACTCCAAAATCATAGAAAAGAAAAGTCCAGTGCTAGTCACAGGACGAATTTGTAAAAATTTTGTTAGTCTGTATACTGGAGGTTCGAATGCTGCTGATACTTTAGAGGTTAGACTTAGATTCAGTTTGGTGAATAACAACAATAAGAATAGCAGCAACAACAGCAAATCACAACCTACAGCTACTAAATCAACTGCTGGTTCTGCCGCAAAGGTGAAAAAGAGAAAGGCTACAACACAAGTTTCATCCGATGAAAGTAGTCCTATTAATCCAAATTCTGATGATATTAACAATACTACGTTCCAAGAACCAACAGTCAAGAAAAGATCGATCGTTGCTGGAAATAATACAAGTGGCTCTAATTTACTAATAAATAATTTACCTCAATTGGCAACAAGAACACAATCGATGCCATTTTTAAGTGAGAACTCGTTGGCACATAAGATAATGTTGGCTGATATGCAAGAGAAAGAAGAGTCCGATTCAAGGAAAGATGCAATTGCTTCAAGATTTTCGAACTTTTCTAAATTAATGAAAAACGATGATGCTCCGTCAAGAGCCAAAAAATATAAAAGCTTTGCATCTTCAGCTCTGAAAGCAGGAGACCCACAAGCTAACTTTACTGTTGTTGCTAAGGGTTTGAAAGACGCCTCTACTCAAAAATGTGTAAACTGTTCGTCAACTGCAGACCATCCTTATAAATTCCATAGAGAAGGTATTTTTGAGTTCGGAAATTCTGGCCTATTATGCAATATCTGTAACGATTTACAATTGAAAAATGATACAAAGGGACTACGTGCTCGTGGTGAACTCGGCTCAAAAGGTCTATTGCATGGTCCGTACGCTAAGAACATTCTGTCTGCCGCCGCCACTTCAAACATGAACAGCGTTGCAACAACATCAACACCTGCTATGATGAAAAGCAAGAAAACAAACACTATCATAAAGAAGGCCACAGATGAGGAAATGAGCAGTTCACCAACTTCCTCATCACCTTTAACTGTTTTACCATTGAACAAAAATAAAATGAAAAGAAGAAACTCAAGTACAACAGCAATAAAAACCTCATCCCATTTATACAACTCCGTTAATAATAAGCCTTTGATAACTCAAGAAAGTAATTTAGGTAATGATTTGCATGAACTATTGAATTCAGGTGAGGTTCAGAACTTTTTAAATGTCTCAAACCATGATATTAACGATGATTTACCGGGTAGACATTCATCAAATCAGCATGCATTGACTGATTTAGATCCAATTTATCACTCCAAGCAAGCAAATCAAAGAAGCAGTAGACAAGGTTCCATCATCCCAAGATCACACAGCATGGGTCTTGAAAGTTCGGATAGTACAAACGTTGGGGATGAAAGCGATGAAGCTGATGACCCACCGATCAATGCCATGAAGCTGAACACAACGTTGATTCCATTTGATGATGAAGATAAGGAAAACAACCCCCCATTTGCATCGGCTGCAGTTCCCTCCCATTCAATCGTCCATGAAGAAGACGAGGGTAACGAAAATGAGCCACCATTGTCGTTATTAGTTCATGAGATTTCTCCAAGTATCCATAGATTGATTGAATCATTCTCTAATATTGAGGAAAGAGGATCGCCAAGTAAAGGTTCTCCCCAACAATGGATGAATGATTTGTTTACCCACGAAGAGGAGGATGAGGTGGAAAGTGGTGGAAGTGGCCGTTTTACAAGGGATGACGATGCCGAGATAAATAGAGTGTTGAAGAAAAAAGATGGCGTTTCAATCGAAGGTTTGAGAACGGGTTCCCCGTTAACGTTGAAGTTTGACAAAACTCCAAAAGATAAATTCGACGTTACACCAAAAGACGCAGACACTGCTCAAACTCAAGCCTGTTTTGATACCACTGAAACCCCACGCACTTTCCTAAACCAAATCTTCAACGATAACGGTGGTGGTCACACTACAAAGACTTTGGACGATGTTGCCACAAACAACAACATTACGGTTGCTATGGCATGGGGAAACAGTAATGGTGCACCAGCTGGGACGTTGGCAAGTGTGGCTGCTTCGAAACCAACAAAGAGGATAAACATGCCAAGTTCCCCAATTTTCCAAACAAACATTGATGAGCCAAGCATGATATCGACAATAGGCGGGGGCAAACTGCATGACAATAGTGATAAAGATATTGAAACTTCGAGAACTGAAAAGTCACAAATGATGTCCAATTGGGATGCCACTTCGTCTTCTCCAGCGGCTACTTCTGATTTGTCTTCTCGTGTGAATAAATAAGTTTCTCGCTTCCCTTATGTACTATTTTTAACCTTATCTTTTTCCTGTTTGTGTTTTTTTCCCGCCTTATACTTCCCCCTATTCTACTACATAGCTTTTATTTTCTTTTACTCTTTTTTCTTTCATTATGTATTTTTATTGCATATGCGTCGCCGCTCAGCTTCTATAGAATGATAAGCCAGAATAATACTCAACAATCGATTAATGTTACATCCAATTAAACGTGCACAAAAGCATTACCAAACGCCAAGTTGATAACGGAAGACGACTCCGCTACCAAAACAAAGGGTGGCTGATGCGTACCAAACTGTGGCTGGGCTGGGCATTGCCTTATCAGGATCTCTCCTGGGGCTGATGACAGCCGTACCGTTTTTGGATAAAATTTGCCCAACTAAACTAAACTACTTGGGCAAAGATGGAGAAGTCATAAGAGATCCAGATTGGATCTGATTCAAAGGTATATTCCATCAGCCTTGATTGGTTTTATAACTAGCTCAGCCATCGTACTTGGCATCTCAGCATTATCCACAAGAATAATTGTTACATTGGAAACTCAACGAAAAAATGTTATCATATAGAACAACAGGGTATAATGGTTATGCATGTAAATACTCACCATTTTACGATAACAAACTAGCTGTTGCAACGTCCGCTAACTATGGATTAGTCGGTAATGGTAAACTAAGTATATTAACCATTCAAGACAACGGAGTGATAACGCAAGATGGAGCATTTGAAACACAGGATGGGTTGTTCGATGTAGCCTGGTCGGAATTACACGAGAACCAAGTTATTACAGGTTCAGGGGATGGTACGATATCGTTATTTGATATCACCCTACCGAATTTCCCAATTAGAAAGTATCAGGAACATACGAGGGAGGTGTTTTCTGTATATTGGAACTTAGTTGAAAAAAACACCTTTTGCTCGTCTTCATGGGACGGAACGATTAAGATCTGGACTCCAAATAGAGATCAATCGTTATTGACGTTGAGGACTGCGAAGGATACAACTGGTGCTGTTGATCCCATACAGCAACAACAACGACAACAGCATAATGTCCCATTATCTGCATCGAAGCCAAATGTAGAGAATCCAAACAGTGATTGCATTTATCAAGCAACGTTTTCACCTCATGATCCATCGTTGCTAATATCCGTTAATTCATCGTCGCATTGTCAACTCTGGGATACTAGATCTCCAAACCCGTTACAATTAGATTACATAGCTCACGGCGGGTTAGAGATCCTATCGTGCGATTTCAACAAGTATAGAAGCTCGGTGGTTGCCACGGCGTCCGTTGATAAATCGATAAAGATCTGGGATTTACGAATGATTCCATCGGTGAGTCATCAGATGTTGCCCAACGCCAATCAAATTGGTCCTTCGCCGTTGAACAAGTTAATAGGCCATGATTTTGCAGTGAGGAAAGTCAGTTGGAGTCCGCATTCCTCCGACACGTTGTTGAGTTGTTCGTACGATATGACTTGTAAAGTTTGGAAGGACCAGACTGACGATAAAGCCAAGTTCTTGAATTCGAATAGACTCTTCCACGGTCAATCTTTGATTAATAATTTTGATATGCATAGGGAGTTTGTCATTGGTTGTGATTGGTCGTTGTGGGGTAGTGGGTTTGTTGCTAGTGCTGGTTGGGACGAGATGGTTTACGTTTGGAAAGCAACTTGATTTAGTGTACGTTTTGATATAGTGTGCTGTTGAATATATAGACCACATTGTTTTTATCTGGCATTATCCCTATTACTGTGCTTTTTCCAAGAATCATGACATTAAATTAAATTATATGGTATAATAGTAAAGGGTAGCAAAACATATATAAATATAAGTTTTTATCTTTTTTGCGGTGTGCCATTTACCGAAGCGAGTTGAATTTATTTTTCAAACGAATAAATACATATTAAACCAACTGAATCTCTTCTTCATTGGCATTAGAGAACCTTTCAATCTCCGTTGATAACTTTGTCACCCATAAATCTCTCTCCACCCTAGATCTGGCCAAGAAAATCATACTTTTACCAGTAACCCCTAATCTTGAAGCTGTCTTTATAAAATCTGCTTTCTTACCTCCTGATTTAGATCCTTCATTTCGTTCATCGGATTCGGTATCGTCGTCAGAGCTGGATTCTGAGCTATCGCTTCCTAATGAAGCCATTCTTGACTTGTTCTTTCTCACGTTTCTCAACATGAGGATCTTGGATCCAAACCAAACAGTAAAGTATCTACAATCCTGATCTTCTGAACTTTTCCAACCATCAGCATAAATTCGTGGAACGGAATGCCCGCCAGGATGCGTATGACTGAACGACGTATCTTTTGTAATTAAATCTCCGTCACTTGATGGATTGCAGTAAACGTAGCAATTATTCAAACTGATAGATGAGAAGTGTTTATAATATGCCGTGGGTTTAACTGCACCGTTAACTTTACTTCTCTCAAACATTTCATATAGAATTAAAAAACCAGGACATAAAATGATAAAAAATTGTTTGAAAGATGAATGCTTCTTTCTCTTTTTGTACAGTATTCCGCTCATTATTATAGGTTTATCAACCGACCATGATGAAATATTGTAAATGGTAGAATCGGCGTAAGCTTTGGAAACTTCCCATTTATTGGCAGAGTCGTCTGATGCCATTAACGATTCAAAGAAATCGTCAGTTATGTTACCATTTTCCATGTTGATCTCTCTCAAGTTAATTAACCTCTGTAAATCCTCCTTCTTTTTCAAAACCCAATATTGGCATAGCTGCTGTAACCTAGAAACCCATTCATCTCTAATCACCCTGTTACAAGCATGCAATCTAAATCTTGTACCATTTTTCATCACGATGTCAAAGCAAGAGTCTGAGATTTCATCTTCAGAAACTTCATCTTTTGAATACCCCCATAAAACAGTACTAGCTAACTTGATCAATGCTGTCACCTCGCTAACAGGAACAGTTTCAATTCTTTGAACCTGACATAAATCAATCAGGCCATAACCGTTTGCAATAAGGCATGATCTTCTTTCCGCCTCATATAGGGCATTTTTGTCGAGGTGTGCAAACTCTTCCTCTGTCAATCCTGGCTTTAACCAACTGATGTGGGTATTGTCAGTCTTATCTAGAGGGAATGCGCTATGCTCGAAAATACTTTTTCTATTACTGACTATCTCATCTAGCTTTTTTTCGTTTAAGACGTCACCTATTGGAGTAATCACACCGGCCATTGGCTCTTGGAATGATGGGACCGCAGTGTAGAAGTTTTGAAACATCAAGAGATTATCAACAGTGTAGAAATAGTTAACTTTAAAATACTGTCTTCCAAACCTCGAAGTTAATCTCCCAGATCTGTTTGATAACTTCACCAAGAACCCTTCAATTGGGAACGGCTCGACTGTTGTTCCATCATTCAAGAGTAGCGGGTCATGTTTGAGTTCCCGAAGTTCGATATCATGCGTCTCATTGAGGAGTAACCAAATTGCTTGTAAAATTTTCTCATTGTCACCTAAAATCCATTCTAATCTATCATATTTCTTTGTTGCAAAGGCAAGCATCGACGTATCTTGTGATAATTTATATAGAATTTTTCTTGCTTCAGGGGTATCCGGTAATCTATCGACAGGGAGCTGGCTGACTTCTTGAGAGACCATCTCAACCAACTTGTGAAAGATATTTCGTCTAGGAATAATATAACCGTCTCTAGAGTATAAAATGTTCAGTGTGCTCGAGTCACTACTGAAATCAGACGGATTGTATAGCCTTTGTAGGTTCTTTATGGTTAGTGAAATATCCAAGTCTGGAATTCTCAGCAAAATCGTTTTGTGCTGGCTCCTGCTTGAAGCTTCTAGAAGCGTAGTTAAGAAACTTAGCCAACGGATACCAGATATTGGGGTTTGAGGTAAGAGAATATACTTCAGAAATCTCTTCTTTTTCGAAGTTTTAGAGATGGATATACTTTTATCAAGTAAATTATGAAACTGAACTTTTGTATCATGAACCGATAGAGGAATTTCAAATTCACAGTCTTTACCATCAGACAATTTAGATTTCGTTCGACGTTGTTTAGTTCTTAAATTAGTGTTATCAGAATTGTAATCTGAATCTGAATCTGAAGAAGAATCTGAACCATCGGAACCCAAATCCTGAAGACGCATTGTGTCCTTTTCCGTGATTTTTCTGTTCTTGAAAAACTGTAAGATCAAGGGATATTCATGGTTACCGGTTGATCTTATAACCACTATATATTCTTTCCATTTTTCAATCACTCTTTTGAGGCTCTGCCCCTCACTTCCCTTTTTCCCGTTGCTTAGAGTAACCAACACCAACATCTTTTCCATTTTGATGATGTTACCAGCTGAGAACTCTTCGAATAGTTTTTTTAGCTTCTGTTTTTGTTCAAATTGGGAGTATCTATTAGTCACCAAATTACGAGCCCCAATTGATTTATGCTGGACCTTGTTGTACAAATATGCAACATCATCAGTAACTCTAGCATACAAATTCTTTATTTGTCCGTTACCATTGTGTTGTTTATTATCATCCTCAGTAACTTCTTCGTCTTCTTGATTTTGTGGGTTAGGATCAGCTTTCAAAAGTCTTGCTGATACCTTTTTACCTTTCTTTTGTTTCTGTAATGTTGGGCCTATTTTTTCTTTTGCGGGAATTGATGGAGAGAAAACAACATTCCTTTTCTGTGGATGTGAGTCTTTGGGTGTTTCTTCAAATGACACAGAATTCATTAAATTTGGACCCCCAGTTGTCAAGGTTTGTTGTTCCAACGTGGAATCAATCGAGTTATCACTGGCCCTACCTCCATTAATAGAAGTAATAGGTGATATCTCATTTTCACCGTCGTACATATTATTGCTTGTTCCATCTAGGCTTTCGGCCACAGAAGGAAATTCATGTGCTGTAACAAAGGACCTCACTGAGGATGCTTGTGATTGGTTTCTAGTGTGATCTCGTTCTAACCTTACCTTCTTGATTTCTTTATTGAATTTTGTTGATGAATAAACTGAATTGTTATTTTCTATGACTGACTGTGTTAGTCCACTTGGTTGTACATTATCAAATAATGAATCTGCTGTAAAAACAATTTGCCTATGGAAATTCAGAATGTCGTTATTTGACCAACTAAGATTTAAAGGCTTTCTAGAGTTAATAGTACTTTCATTGGATTTACTGGTAAACACCTGGGATAAGCTTTTCGACATATCTTGGTTTCTGCTGGTGCTCATTGAGATTGAAGATCTTCGTCTTGAGCTGGCAGATGATGGTCTGATCGAGCTTTGTGCCTTCAAACTCGAAAGATGCGACCCAGTTTCATGATTTTTGTCATTTGCCAAAGTATCTGATGAAACTATTATTGGGATGGACGAGTTACTAGCTCCACTGACGTTACCCATTGCGTCATGTTCTTCATCATGGTCGTCACCCGTTTCGCTGGAGTCATCATCGGATGTATCTAGAATTGCATTTTGATCAAATTCGGTATCAAGTGTTTCAGAAACTCCAAATGTACTCTTCATTATCTTTTTTGAGCTTTTATGTATCTTGTGCCTTTCACTTCTGAATTTCTTCTGAGCATTATCAAAAAGCTGCGTTGTCCTGGATCTTGTTTTCTTTTGTTGTAGTTGATTGCCATCGCCAACCTTGTGCATTGTTGAAAATAGCCAGGATTTCTGGTTTAGGATCCATGACTTTGGTATTATTCCAAGCGATATAACAGTGGACGTTTTACAAATACCATATGGAGTATCATATGATAACTTGAAAGCGGTGAAAGAATGGCTGGGTATAATAATGGAGTTTGGCTCCTGCTGAAGAGGGTCAACCGATGAACCTTCCATGGAACAAAATATCTCTAAAAGGAGCTCTTAAAGATAATGCTGAAATATGCTGACTAATATGCTTTCATATGCCTTCACTGTAACAAATCCAGTTCAATTGAAAGCTCCTTGATCATTAACCACTCTCTTGTATTCTATATAGGAAGGATTGGGGGCTCAGGATAAAAACAAAGATCCGAGAATAATTTTTACATACATTTGCTTTAATCAGTATGATCTGAGGGCAGTGCATGGTCTGCCAGTTTATAAATCGGGCGGCAGAAACAAAAAGAGGCTCCGATTTGATCTGGAAGGCGGGTTTGAGGTTTATGGAGTATGGTTTCGGTGGAATACGTACTGACGGGATGGTGATAGCCGTCTTCAGGGGTTAGGCGAAATGAGGAATGTCGCTGCACATCGAATACGAGTTGATTTGGCATTTATGAGTGTAAAGACGCTGACAATATTTATTCTATGTATTTGGCTGAACAAAAAGCGGTTGGTATGGACATCCTTAATACCAAATATTTTGACAGTTTTGTACGGATATATAACACTACCTGAATTATAGCAGTATTAATTATGAAGAATCGTCATCCTTCGTATTCACCAAAGTGTGATTGTTCTGTTCCTAAGATCAGCCAGTGAAGTTGGTATATATATTATAAGGTATAACGTTTATAGTTCCAGAAGTAAGAGGATAAAGGCCGCTAAGTAGATTGCGACCGCCTCGGCGACTTACAGGCACAGCAGCGGTTGTGCCTGTTTTGATTCCCGCGGCTCGGAAAGTCCAGGGGGCAGGCAGCACTCTCCGTTAGTTTCCCTGGTGCGGTAGCCGATGGCGGGGGATTACTAAGATGACAGGGAGATTAGTAAGAGGGCACGAGGGAGGTTGGCTGGAGGGAAAAATGTCGGGATTGAGAGTAAAGTAGGAGGGCTTGGGGGCCGGGGAATTAGGGGATTTGTGATAAAGTATATATCTGTACTACTAGTTTCAGATATCAAGGCATTTGTAGAAGGATTAACCCGCTGCCTCTGCCTCTCCTATGTTATTGTTTGATTGTTTGTTTAATCGTTTGATTGTTTGCTTAAACGATGTTTGTTAGCACGGAGGTCGGTTTGAAAAAAGAAACATTCGCACCCAAAAGAAAGTGGCAGTTTCTGAAAAGTGCGAAGAGGTGAATTTTATTTGGATTTATCTGTGCCCATCTTTTCCAACAGGAAACCTTGTTAGTTAAATTCGGCAGAGTAAATACATCAACATCTTTCTCGATCGACAGAGATAAACTGCTTTCTTATTTACTTAAATACGGATTCTAATCAATTAGAATTCTTTTATTTTCTCCTTCCGATAAAACTCACTTTCATTGATAGCCGAAGTTGCAGCTCCTTTAAGCTGATCTTTTTTTTTCACTTTTTAGTTCCAACAAGGCTTAAAAAGTTGGAGAACACGGGTCATAGACATAAGGTAGATATTTGAAAACCAAAAACTTTCACCATTATAAAACTCGATCAATAGGTATTATTACTTACAAGGTGATCTATATAAATATACTTCATTTGAGAAACCGCAGTTTTTAGGTTGTAACCAAGAACAACGTTCCGATTTTGTACAGAAACACCAATAAAGAAAAAGCAAAGCCTTTAATAATTTTCACATACTAGGTCACATCAATCGATTGAACAAACAACAATTTGAAGATGTCAAGGGATACCAGCTTTAACCATAATGACAGTAGTTATAACATGGATAGCCCCTTTGACGATAGCCATGAATTCATATCTGACCGTGATGACACCTTTGACTTTTTTCCGGACCTTCCTCAAAGTTCCAGAACTGGTTCAATTTTGAAATCATCAAGAACTGGATCCGCAGCAGGACACAAACAAAAACCAAGATTACAATTTGCCAATGATAATCCGTATGATACTAATGGTACTGATGATAACGATGATTCCAATAGTATAATTGCAACTCCAGCAATTAATAGTCAAGCCACCTTCGCCACTACTGGTGGTCTTTATTTGAAAGATGCACATACACATACAAACTTTTCAGAAGAAGAGGACGATAGTATTGGCGATTTGCCCAACCGTAAAGGAACCATTAATCGACTAAGATGGGGTACACAAAGGCACAAAAATGGTAGCCCACTCAATAGAAACAAGACATTCAAAAGAGCTTTATCGAAAAGGGTTCCGGGTGGGAAAATTTTCGGTGGAAATGACAAGCAAGAAGAAGAGGATAGTGATGAAGATGATTCGTCAGACAGATCAAAGGAGCAAAGACAGGTGTATTGGAATCTTGCTATACCCGAATCACAACTAGACAGTAATGGTCAACCTCCGAACTATGCCAGAAATAAGATTAGAACTACTAAATATACACCATTATCGTTCATACCAAAGAATTTATACTTTCAATTTGAAAATGTTGCCAATATTTACTTCTTAACCATCAATATTTTGGGAGCCTTTGATATCTTCGGTGTCCCAAATCCAGCGTTATCAGCAGTTCCATTGATTGTCATTATTGCAATTACCGCATTCAAAGATGCTCTGGAAGACTCTAGGAGAACAGTCTTAGATCTGGAGGTCAATAATCAAGTGACACATATTCTAAAAGGAATGGCAAATCCGAACTTCAATGGTGAAAATATTAGTTTATGGAGAAGACTCAAGAAATTTACAAGTAAATCTGTGATGAAAACAGTTAAGAAAATCAAAGGCCAAAATACAGTCGATCCATTAGCTGAAGATGAAAGAAGAGACAGTTTTGATTTCAGAAAATCATTCCAAATTGAAGACCCAGAATTCCAATCCAGTTCAGTTTCTTTGTCAGAAAATCCAAATCCATTCGATGATGTTCATCAAACTTCAAGTTCACCAAAAAAACACTTTGGTGTTACTGCGATGAAGCCTTTCACTGCTGCACCATCGGCTGTTGCTGGCAATCTTAATCCAACATTCAAGAAAGATTACTGGAAAAACGTTCATGTTGGTGACGTTATCAAGATTAAAAACAATGACTCTATTCCTGTTGACTTGATGATTCTATCCACATCAGATTCAGATGGTGGTTGTTATGTGGAGACAAAAAACTTGGATGGTGAGACAAACTTGAAAGTTAAACAAGCATTAAAATGCTCTGCTAGTTCCATCAAATCTGTCAACGATTTAGGTAGATGTAAGTTCTGGCTTGATAGTGAAGGACCAAAATCCAATTTATACAGCTACCAGGGTAATTTGAAATACTATGCCGAAGGTGATGAAAACAATGAAATTGCCAATGAACCAGTTACTATTAACAACTTGCTGTTGAGAGGTTGTACTTTAAGAAACACTAAATGGGTTGTTGGTATCGTCGCATTCACTGGTGATGACACTAAGATTATGATGAATGCTGGAGCTACTCCAACCAAAAGATCAAGAATTTCCAGAGAATTAAACTGGTCTGTGGTTTTGAATTTCATGTTACTCTTTGTTCTGTGTCTTGTTTCTGGTATCGTCAATGGTCTGTATTATAGAAGACATAGCACTTCGAGAGATTTTTTCGAATATGGTACTATTGCCAGCTCGCCGACTACCAATGGTATCCTTGGATTCTTTGTGGCCCTTATTTTGTATGGGTCATTGGTTCCTATCTCATTGTACATCTCTATTGAAATTATCAAAACGGCTCAAGCGTTCTTCATTTATTCAGATGTTAATATGTACTATGAGAAATTAGATTATCCATGTACTCCAAAATCATGGAATATTTCAGATGACTTAGGCCAAATTGAGTATATTTTCAGTGATAAAACAGGAACTTTAACCCAAAACGTTATGGAGTTCAAGAAGTGTACTATCAATGGTGTCAGTTATGGTAGAGCCTATACTGAAGCATACGCCGGTATTAGAAGAAGACAAGGTATTGATGTAGAAGAAGAAGCTGCTTTTGAAAAAGAAGAAATCGGAAAGGATAAAACTGCTATGATTCAACTGTTGAAAGATGTTAATCAAGGTGACCTCTCCACTGATATTGACGAAGAATTAACTTTTGTTTCCAAACAGTTTGCTCAAGATATTAGAGGCGATAGTGGTGAAGCTCAAAAATTGGCTAACGAACACTTTATGTTAGCCTTGGCTTTATGTCACAGTGTTTTAACTGAGCCATCTGAAACAAAACCTGGTAAGTTGGAATTGAAAGCTCAAAGCCCGGATGAAGCAGCTTTAGTCGCTACTGCAAGAGATCTTGGTTTCGAATTCACAAATAGAACAAAGAAAGGTGTCGTTTTAAGCGTTCAAGGTGTTGAAAAAGAATACGAAATTTTAAACATTTTAGAATTCAACTCCACCAGAAAGAGAATGAGTGCTATTATTAAAATTCCTAAAGCAACAAAAGATGGTGAGCCTACTGCATTGTTAATTTGTAAGGGTGCTGATTCTATCATTTATTCAAGATTGGCAAGTAACAACGACCAATCCTTGATAGATAAAACTGCTGTTCATTTAGAAGAATATGCCACTGAAGGTTTGAGAACATTGTGCATTGCTCAAGTTGAATTATCTTGGTCTCAATATGAGGAATGGCAGAGACGACATCAAATTGCGTCTGCTTCGTTAACTAACAGAGAAGACAAGATGGAAGAAGTTGCTTCATCCATTGAACAAAACTTGACTTTGTTGGGCGGTACTGCTATCGAAGACAGATTACAAGATGGTGTCCCGGAATCTATTTCCATTTTAGCCAAGGCTGGTATCAAATTATGGGTCTTGACGGGTGATAAAGTTGAGACTGCCATTAATATTGGTTTCTCTTGTAACTTGCTTGAGAACGGTATGGATATCTTAGTTATTAAAACTTCCGGTGAAGATGTCCAGGAAGTTTTCTCTGAAGACGAATGGAAAGAACTTGCTGGTGATAAAAATGCCATTTGTGGTGGTTTGATTAATAAGTACCTCCGTGAGCATTTCGATATGGAAGGAAACCTGCAAGATTTACAAGAAGCTAAAAAGATCCATGAACCCCCAAGTGGTAATTTTGCTGTTGTCATTGATGGTGATGCTTTGAAAGTTGCATTGAGTGACAAGACGAGATACAAGTTTCTGATGTTGTGTAAGCAGTGTAAGGCTGTTCTATGTTGTAGGGTGTCTCCTGCTCAAAAAGCTGCTGTTGTTAAGTTGGTTAAGGAAACATTAGACGTTATGACTTTAGCCGTTGGTGACGGTTCTAATGATGTTGCCATGATTCAGGCCGCTGATGTTGGTGTTGGTATTGCTGGTGAAGAGGGTACTCAAGCCGTCATGTCTGCTGATTATGCTATTGGTCAATTCAGATTCTTAACCAGATTGGTGTTGGTTCATGGTAGATGGTCCTATAAGAGATTGTCCGAAATGATTCCAAGTTTCTTCTTCAAGAATGTTATTTTCACGCTTGCATTGTTCTGGTATGGTATCTACAATGATTTCGATGGTTCATACTTGTTTGAATATACCTATCTTATGTTCTACACTTTAGCTTTCACATCACTTCCTGTTATCTTCTTGGGTATTTTTGATCAAGATGTTTCTGCCACTGTTTCCCTTTTGGTTCCTGAGTTGTACAGAACTGGTATACTTAGATCCGAGTGGACCCCTGAAAAGTTTTGGTGGTATATGGTTGATGGCTTCTATCAATCTTTGATTTCGTTCTTCTACCCATATTTCCTGTACTACAAAAATGGTATTGTCACTGCTAATGGTTTACCACTTGACCACAGATTCCTAATGGGTGCTCTCGTTGCTACTATTGCAACTGTTTCTTGTGATATCTACATTCTATCTCATCAATATAGATGGGATTGGTTATCTGTTTTAATATGTGGTTTGTCTATCTTGGTTGTTTTCGCATGGACTGGTATTTGGTCTTCTTTTACAACCTCTGGTGAATTCTATAAGTCTGCTGCTCAATTATATGGCTCTACTTCATTCTGGGCTTGTTTCTTTGTTGGTTTCTTGATCTGTATTATACCACGTTCTACATACGATTTCATTCAAAAGCTTTACTATCCAAAAGATGTTGATATTATTAGAGAATGTGTCAACAAAGGAGACTTTAACCAATATCCTGAAGATTACGATCCAACTGACCCTGATAGGCCACCTATTTCCAAGTACACTAAAGAATATTCTGTTGAAGAGCAATCCCATTCTGCTATACGTATTCCAGATGAGTCCCAGCCATCCAACTATAGAGATTCGATCAACGGTGTCGGTGGTAATAGAGGTTCAACGATTAAGAGACTGTTTGGTAGGAACAAGGCAAGTGGTCCAACTGCTATTCCTGTTTCACAATCTGTTGATACATTAGCCACTGAAGAAATAGAAATGGATTTCACTCAAGGTGGTCGTGCTAGTGACGGTTCAATTATCAGACCTTCATTAAGTGTTAGAAGAAATCCAGGAATGCAAACCGATGCGGATAGATTCAATAGATTGAGAGCTAATATCAACAAGAGGTCCTCAATCGATTCTAACAGAAAGAAATCGTTGGATGAAACTAGAAGAGAACTTGCTTATGATGATGAAGGTGTCAGGAACACGGCTACTGATGTTAGAACCAGTATCGAACTCCCTGGTTTGTCTACTGCTGAATCATTGATCGGTAGGCTATCCAATGGCAGACCAAACTAGGCTTTTGGCGTTCCGGCATTTCTCGTATTCTTCAGTTTAATGATATTGGAATTGCCTCCTTTTTTCGTTGCTTGCTTTTCTTGCATTTAGTTCACATTGTACATCACTTTTTTTTGTCAACATTCGTTATAAATCTGAAGTTGCTTATTTTGTTTATTTTATTATATTTTATGTTATTTTATGTGCTATATTTGTTTTTACTCTTTTTTACTCCTTAACTTCATCCTATGTACATTTATCAAAAATAATTATTCTATTATACATATATATTACAAAGTCGATATCATTACAAATTAAATAATCGTTCTTTAATGTTATTCAAGAAACCTTTATCATAAATGTTATCCAAGTCCTCCCAACTAGTGATCTGCAAAAGCTGTCCATTAGCAATATTCGTAAATCGGACAGTTTCATCTTTCAAAGTAACAAATTTATAAGCTCTAGCTGCAGTAGGTTCATCATTAGTAGTCAGGACCAAGTACGTCTCCTCGTTGCTTAAACTTACAAACTTATAAAGCAATTTGCAATCAATAAGTTCATGAATGTAATCCCACTTTAGTGTTTCGTTAGTAGTTACGCCCAAATACATATTCCAGACGTGTTCACCAAGGAACATCAGAATCAGTGGGCATAGGAGAATGCACAAAAGTAGTAAAATGCCGGCAATCTCGTTATCGTAAGTGGAATCCGTAATGACAAACCAACGTTTCGTGAAATAGCCCGCATTTTGAATCTCAGTTGATAACCTTTCATTTGAGATATAAGCTTCTAAAGCTCTGTAATTCAAGTATGCACCATATATGAAAATCCAGTTTATTGAAACCAAAAAAATCAGGAAATATTTGTAGTTATAATATCCAACGTCGTTATTCAACCATATGCAATGGTGATCAAACAGCAAAATACAATCATCACATGTTGAGCAATGTTTACTCCTTGCAAGTTTTGGAAGTTTACAAGTACGACACTCCGAGTCATCAAAATAAATGATCCCATTGGGTTTGAATATCTTGGAATCGCTGAGTTTCTTGGTATGGCTTGAGCTGCCATTCAATTTTTTGATTGATCCTGCATCTTTGAAAGTGGCCATTAGGAAAGAATAATAGTTCAAAGAAATTGGTGGTATAATCATGCACCATAATTGAAATTGGCCAACGATAGAGTGTTTGTGAATTGATGGATACGCATGATTGAAAAACAGTTCAAGACACTTGGTGAAAACGACAATGTAGAGAACAGGGACAAACCATCCAGCTATCCATTTGATCTCCCTGCCAAATAGAACTCTTGAGAGGAACCCTGCAAAATAGTCTCTATCTAATTTAATGAACTGGTATCGTATTTTCTCCTGCCATATTTTCTCAACTAAAAATGAACGGAGTTTATGAATCGATGTACCCTTATAAGACGGGAGGTCTCCGAAAAGAACAATTAAGACTAAGAAGACTAGCGCTAAGATGGAAAGTAATGCAAGTTTGATAAGTTTCATTCGTATATTCTGAGATGTGCAAGCATTTATCTTTAATATTTAATTGAGCTAATCAGTTAAAGACCATCAAAAGTAAACATATGTTCATATGCTGCTAGTCAAGCATCTCCAAAGGTTAACGCTACGCTAAAATGAGGTTTATAATTCGATGTCCGAATCCCGTCTTTGCATTTTCTAGCGAGGCGGTGACCCTTGCACCAAATTCCAAAGTCCCTGTTCGGTCACGTGCTCTCGGTCCTTCTACCATTGCTTTTTTGTGGATGAAACACTTATTTATTAATGGATTTTATTTACATAAATCAACCAACTGATTTGGAAAGCTTGGTAATGAATCACATGGAAAATTATATGATTTATACATATATTTGAGCTTTTGTTAACTATTCAACGGATAAATGTTCTAATTTTGCTCAGAAACTAGAGATATATAGAAATGTGAGGTATAATTGTAGTAACATAAGGGTTGAATTTTTGATCAACCTTCCGACCCTTTGGAGTTTTAAATATTTATATTCGTTTAAAACCAACATAACCTTGGCACTATTCACTTCATGGACCATATCATCGATGATATCTATAAGAGTGGAAAAATCCTCAAAGATTCTGAGCCTAGTCTGAAGTAGGGGAAAAGGAGAAAGGGTTCATTCACTGGTAACGTTTAGAGTTGTACTGGATAGCGCCATGAAGCAGCCAAGACTTCATGTAATAACTTACGGACGGAGACAAGTTCTGAATCTGTGGAGAGGGTAGACTGTAACATTGGCATAGAAATATCTGATAGTGATGCTGGCGCCTGTTTTTGGTGATTTTGATCTTGACAGCCCTGCAATTGTCTTTGTTCAAATATTTAACACTGTAGGTGAGTGTGCTAAGGTATTTGAGTTCGCGGGTGGAATAACCGTTGACGAAGGGGGAATGGTAGTTCTGTTGCTGTTGTGCTTGTAGTTTCTCGGTAGATGTTGACACCCACATTTCGATTAATGGGAAGGTTTCATAAAAGCGGTGTTGTTCCATAATGAGTTGTATTGTTTTAATCTTTTCTAGATGATTCTTCAGAAACTCTCGGTGTGTTATCATGCATTGACCATCTGAGAGGTTTAGTAATACCACTTGAAGCTATTTTTAGATCTTCTGGAGAGAAATCTATTTTTTGTGAAGCTGATGCAGTCTTTCCTTCAAGAGTTCTCTTGTAAATGAAGCACCAATTTGCAATTCAGCAGGAAGATCTTGGATAGCTTCCTTGTGTGCTAAGTTAAATCAACGTAGTTTTGTTCAATTTGATAAAGTCTATTAGTAGAGAGGAAATTGACAATGTACTACGTGAAATGCACTATGGTACGTTGGTCATTGCTCTGTTTTCTCAAGCAAACCAGCTCAAGTCTTCATTACACTAGCCTAGACAGAGGTACTCTTGACGAGGTAAAAACCTTTGAAGAAAATGGGACGTGCCGCGCTGCCACTCGGGAACGCAATATAATGTTTGGTAGATTTAGATGCATAATTTATTGTGCTTATCATGGGTGTGTTTGGCATAATATTTCGGGCCATACTTATAGAATCGCTTTGATTACAAATTCCTCTTCTCAATATTCAATAGGCCAATGGGTTTGTCTGTTGTATCTGCAATGATCTCACTTTTTAGGTTCCCCTGCGTTTGAAGCTACCTTCTGAAGAAAAGCTGCTTCGGAATTAGCAAGCTCAGGAGTTTTACAATTTAAGATGCAATCACATTAAGGACCCTTGAACGATTTTACATCATACGTAGTCTGTATATTCTAACCTGTTGAATAAACTCAGTACTTCTGCTCTAAGTCTTAGCCGAACCATACATGTAATTTGGCTTGTATAAAGCTGTTATTACCTTCGCAATGTATAATTCTGATCAATCTCTGTTTTCTTGGTAGACAAAGGACCTGAGTGAGTAGAGTTCACAAATCAGAAGCAACCAAATTGTATAATATTTTTACAAGAGGAAATTTGGAAATCAAAACCTTTCACTCTCTGTCTTGTTCGCTGTTACAGTTTGGCAGATGAATGAATTGCAGATTGACTAGCATTTGTATTAATTAACTCTGTATTGAAGAAATCGACCCTTTTAAGTCGTATTTTGCTATTTATTGAGTGAAAATATCAGGCTATACAACGGCAAAAAAAAGAAGTATTCCTTTGGCTAAAAGACTCACTGGAACTTCGCCTAATAATAGTTACATTACGCAAAACGAATTGTACGAGAATGTATTCAAAGCAGCGAAATCAATCGAAGTGATAATAAAATCTTGAAATGAAACCGGAATTACCGGCTAGTAAAACAGAAGTACTACACCTTGATAATAATACCTATACCCTGTCTAATATTCTAGATATAGCCTCTAATTAGTCACCATTACTCGCAAATAGCGAAAAGCGGAGAACTTCCCTTGACTGTTGTTGATCAAACAGAAAGAAAATGACTTGGTTCATGTCTAAGAAAGCTCAATAGAGGAACTTACAACCCTTGCAGGAACCTAGCTACATTAGCCATTCATGGGCGATGGAGCGATTACGATTACCGGTTAGTCAACGTACAAGCTGTTTGGAATGAATAGGGGTTAGAGAAGTCTTATTGATAGACGTGTCGAGAAGTACCTCAAAGGGACACCGTTTTTGGCGCCATAGTTTACAAGTACACCCCCCCACATAGCCAAAAGTTGTCAAAACATAGTGGGACGCAGCCTTTTGAACAAAGGTGCATGGATACCTGACGAAGTTCTTCCCCACAAATTAGCGTTCGCACACCCCATAACTCCGACAGGGATAATTAATATGAAGGTTTTAATCAGGTCAGCATTTCCGACGTAGATAATTACCCTTCACATTATTTATTGGAGTCTAAACGGCAATTTATCCATTAGCGTTAATGTGACGTACTGTGTGTTGGAGATCTTCATCAGGTAGTTTCGACCAGAATAGACGGTTAACCTCTCGTCTTGCCAATTTGTCTCTTAATTCAAAGTTTTTAAGCTCTGGATACATGGGGCATAAATTATGAGCTTATCCCGCGCTTGGCTAATCGTTCCAATGGGTGGACCTCCCATGAAAGCACATGACGAGGCCTGGGCTTTGCTTGGCCCGCTTAGTAGTTTGATAAAGAATCCCACCTACTAAACGCATCTTCCCTATTGTTAGCCGCACTGTGTCGGCCTTCTCAGTTCCAAGTTCAAGGCCTGGAGAGAGAATATTTGGGAAGTTGATTACTTCCCAAAAGAGTAGTTAATCCGGGGTGATTGCTTATAAATGATCTTTCATTCTGTGAAGACTTATAAAGTGGTAAACACTTTGAAAATTGGTAATCAATCGCAAAAAGTTCAAAGAAGAGAGAATAGTTTCTTTAATCCAACTTTGACATAGACACCTTGAACCCTGCACAGGGGGCCATAACTAGTAGGCAACCTAACAAAGTTCATTTGCAGACGCTTGTGACTTCCAGTGTCACTTTCAAGCATTCTGAATGGGCCAACTTGGGGTAATTGGGTGTCAAAAAGTAAAATGTTGAAAGTGATATATGGCTGCCCCTAAGTGCGACAATACAGCTTATTGTTTCGTCCACCTTTTATGTACCCTTTTTGTTGGGGACACGCAAGATGTCAGAAATTCACGCAATTAAAACAATTAAAAGCGAAAAAAATCTGGGGACTTCAATAGAAAATGACATAAACAATAGTTTCAATCTGTATCGCAGTAGCCCACCCTTAGTTTTTTTAACTCCACAGGTACGATTTGTCGTCAGAAAGGAAACAAACCCGCCATTTCCAGTTATGGAAACTGAGGTTTCAAATTACGTACCAGCTTACTTCCCCACAAAATTTCCTTTTTCAACGGTATTCCTTTTGCTTTGCGGGCTTTTTTGTGACAGTTGTAAGACTGCACCATGGGCAAAGAATCTCAGCAGATATTCCTCCATTTAACTGCACATGCATACAGGAATATCCAATTTCTTGCAGAATAACCTCTGGTTGAAAGAGAGCCCAGTTAGTATAAATACCCCCGGTTTCCTCCTTTTTTAAGGTGTATCAAGCATTTTGAATCATGACTGAAGTTTCGTTCTGTATAACAACTCACTTAAAATTATTAAAGATATTTAAAAATGGTCGGTATACTCAAACGTACTGCTGATAGTATCAGACGCTGGGAAGTCCCAGAGAGATTATTAATTGAAAACTATGTCCAAGATAAAAATTTGATTAAATCTATCGTTGGTTTATCTGCTTTGGCCATTTTCTTCTTTGGTTACGATCAAGGTATGTATTTCTTTCCTCAGAAACACAAATATCTCTCTTTTGATTAACGTTTTCATACTAACATAAAAGTTTTTGTTTTCACACTTGAATAATATAGGTATGATGTCTGGCGTTAACAACTCCCCAGATTATGTTAGAAGAATGAAATTTGGTACTTGGGATGAAGATGGCACCATTACTGTCACTGACAGTACTAAACAAGGTGGTATTGTTGCCATTTATTATTTCGGTACCTTATGTGGGTGTATCGTTGGTGGTTACTTCTCTGATGAATTTGGTAGAATTAAGTCTATTGCTTTAGGTGCCATTGTCGCCATTTGTGGTGCCGTTTTACAAGGTTCAGCTATGCAAACATCATGGATGTGTGGTGCCAGATACTTTACTGGTATTGGTACCGGTATTTTGAATGCAGTCGTCCCTGTCTACTCATCTGAATGTGCTTCTCACACTTCAAGAGGTGCCTTTATTGCTTTCGAATTCACTTTGAACATTTTCGGTGTCTGTGTCGCTTACTGGTTAGCTTATGGTTTATCATATATGGGTGTCATGAACGAATTCAGATGGAGATTCCCAATTTTCTTCCAACTTATTCCATTATTATTCTTAATGGCCATTGTCCTTTTCTTCCCAGAATCTCCACGTTATCTGGTTAAGATCGGTAATTACGAAAGAGCTAAGAGATTATTAGTTAGAATGAGAGGTGCTGAAACTGGTGAACAAGAATTTGAGGAAATTATTGCTGCCTTTGAATACGAGAAGGATTCAGCTTTATCTACTAACTACGTTAGAATGTTCTTTGACTGGTACAAAGGTGAGCCGGATGCTGTTTCTAAAGCCAAGAAGTTACATATTGCCAGACGTATTCAATTAGTTATTTGGTTACAAATTTTACAAGAATGGATTGGTATTGCCGGTATTACTGTTTATCAAACTGATATTTTCGCACAGGCTGGTTACGGTGCTAGAAAATCTCAATGGTTAGCAGCTGTCAACAATACCTTGTACACTATCTCCACTTTGGTTGCAATCTACACCATTGATAAGTTTGGAAGAAGATTTGCTAACTTCTGGGGTTTAAGTACTATGGGTATATGTATGTTCTTAGCCGGTGGTTTATCAAGGGCTCAACAATTACACCCAGATAACAAGGCTTTCGGTGCTGCTGCTACTTCTTTTGTTTTCATCTATACTTTTATTTTTGGTGCAACCTTACTAATGACGCCATGGATTTTACCTTCTGAAATTTTCCCATTGAAGTTGAGAGCCGCTGGTAATGCCATGGGCGTCTTTGGTTGGTCTATTGGTAATGGTTGGTTGATGTTGCTGTCCCCTGTTATGTTCAATGCCATTCATGAAAAGACTTTGTACATATTTGGTGGTTGTAACTTCCTGACTCTCATTATTGTTTACTTCTTCTACCCAGAAACTGCAAACAGATCTTTGGAAGACATTGACTTCTTGTTCGCAAGTGACTCTATTTTGGCTTCCAAGTGTGAAGCTGAATTCCAGAAGATTATTGCTGAAAGACATCAAATGTTAAAGGAGAACCATGAGGTCAAGTCTGAAACGAAGAACGTTGAGAAAACCACCGAACAAGAAAACGATTCATCCGATTACGTTGGATAGATTTACTAAATTAACGCTGTCTGTTTGATTTTTTTCTCCTTAAGTTTACCCTTTACTATTTATATTCTGTTCAGTGTAAACCTAATACTATATTAACCATTTCGTAGTTTCCCGCCACGCGAATACGGACTATAAACTCTCTAGCGTAATGCCATCATGGTTTATTATCGCTTTCCTTCGAATACCTCCGGATAAACAATCAAATAATGGTTACACCCTATAAGCCAAGAGGAAGAACAATTTGGAAAGCACACCCCCCCCCCTTTCGTCATAGAAAGTGCCGAGCTCGGAACATTTTTGGAAGCAGATATCATGACATGTCAGGTGTTGTGAAAAATATTTGATTATATAATGTGTGACTAATCCTCGGGAATGCCTACAGACAGAGCAGACTTTTGTCAGGAATATCGGGATTCTCACAGGATTCTTACGTAAGTGAATAACATAACACCTTCATATCTTCTGATTAGTAATACTTCGGAACACTAAGCTCCTTTAAAACTGAGTATTACTAATACCATAAACAACATAAATATAGATATATGTTTCTCTTTTATAATTATATAACTGTATAAGAATTGAATAAAAGATCAGGGGTTCTAATCAATTTTAAGCTCATATAATATTTCGATTATATAATATCCTGCTTTATAAGGTTTATGCAAGAAAACCTTAACAACTTTCCTACAGACAGAGCAAATTGCGTAATGCCCATACAAAAAGGTATACATTCATGACATAATCAAGATCAAATTTTTGCAACTCCCATGCTCGCACAACCAGTTATGTAATCGGGAGCGTGAATTCTATGAGACAAGCCATGCCGCTGTACAGAAGTAATTAGCTTATCTCTGTTCTCAGACTTGCTCCATGGGTGGCACCATGATAGGATAAAGAATCAGATGAAAAATCAGATGAAGAATAAATTACAAGGTGATGCCCCTATAGTAGTTGAGAATAGAATTTAGCTGCTGTAGTAGTAAGTAATTTAACTGCTGCGGTAATGTATGGTAACAGAGGTGGGGGAAATTGTTTATGTCATGAGTGTGTAGTTTGTTGTGCAGGTGGAGGAATTAGGGAAATTTAGAATTGTTTATGTCATGTAGGTATAATTACTGGGAGTTGATAAGGAAAGAGCAAAGTTTGTTATAGACAGAGCAAATCGCGTAATATCTTATGTAATAACACAATGACATAATCAGCTATACAATATCATGACATAATCAATTTTGTCCACCCCTTTCACCACAAGAGACACGTCACTTTCTACTACAACTACATTCCATCCTCCACTACTATAAGAATATCTCTTTCTTCTTGTAATTTAGTTCTTTATCTTATTCTTTATCTGATTATTTATCTGGTTATTTATTCGATTATTTATTCTATCATGGAGCCACCAACGGAACAAGTCTTTGAGACCAGAGATGAGCTAATTAGTTCTATACAGCAGCATGCCTTGTCTCATGGCTACGCTATTACCACTATAAGATCAAATCCAGGCCTGAATATCACCCTCGGTTGTGATAGAGGCGGTATCTACCGCGATAAGATTCAGGCTCCGGATGGGGCAAAATGCAGGAGAACAAGCACAAAGCTAATTGGATGCCCCTTTAAACTCTATGGGTAAAAGCTTGCTAATAATCAATGGCAAGTTCAGGTCAGAAATCCTACCCATAACCATGAACCTGATGCTAATATGATAGCGCATTCTCTAGCACGACGTAGGCAATTAAGCGAAGATCAAATCAATACCATTAAGCAACAATCGGATATGGGAGCTAAACCACAGCAAATTATTAGTCTCCTACGAACAGAACAGCCTACTGTCTTGATTAATCCAAGGGATTGCTATAATATCCGAAGCGAACTAAGAAGAGAGAAACTCGGCAATCATACAGCACTTGAATATCTACGAGAGACAGTTCAAAATGGTAATTGGAGACACACATTTAAGCAGGATTCTGAGGGCCATATCCTTTCCTTCATGTTTGCTCATCCTGATTCGATTCGTTACGCTAATCAATATAATAGGGTCTTTTTATTAGACTGTACCTACAAGACGAATCGGTACAAGATGCCTCTTTTGCACATTATCGGCGCTTCACCATCGAACTTGTCTTTTAGTATAGCTTTTTGCTTTATGCAAAACGAGCAAGAAGAGAGTTATAAATGGGCTCTACAGACCTTTTTTTCATAGCTTTCCCCTTTGCCCTTTTCCCCAGTCCTTTGCACTGACAGAGATCTTGCTTTATTAGAAGCAATTAAAGCTACATGTCCAAAAAGCCCACATTTACTATGCGTTTGGCATATTAATTAGAATGTGCTTGCAAAGACAAAGCAATATTTCTCTTCAAATAAGGAATTTGAAGATTTCATACAATCTTGGAAATCGCTTATTTATTCCTACACAGAAGATCAATATACAGATCAATTGGCTAAGTTTGAGGCTACCTTTCGTAAAATTTCTCCTGCGGCTCTTCGATATGTCAAAGGGACATGGCTGACCCATAAAGAGATGTTTATTAGAGCTTGGATAGGTCAATACCTTCATCTTGGAAATTGGGCAACCTCACGAGTGGAAGGGTCTCATGCTATTTTAAAACAGTACATAGGGGCGTCAACAGGTAATATCCTTTTTGTTTTTGAACGAATTAACAAAGCTTTAGAAGATCAGCATCATGCCCTTTCGTCTGCCCTTGCTGGTGATCAGATTAAAACGCCGAATTTTTGCTCTCACTTTCTGTACTCAAATATCACTAAGAGAACGTCGAGTTATTCGCTTCGTTTAATCTCAGAGCAAGCTTTGATAGCGAAGAGGGCTACCCCTGAAGCCCCTTTATCTGACTGTACCAATATATACACGAAGACAATGGGCCTTCCATGTGCCCACCGAATCGCTAACTTACTGTCAAGAGATGAGCCGATTCCACTAAGCGATATCCATCAATTTTGGAGGATAGGCCTTGGAAATGAGTTATCAGAGTATCTGCCAATACTTGATCCTCTAGTTCCACCACCACCACCAAGGAAGTCAAACCAGGATACAGTATATCAAAACAGCAAAACGTCAAACCAAAGGGTCATCAGGAAGAAAGCGCCACCAAAGTGCTCAAATTGTGGAGAAATTGGCCATACAATTCGTTCTTGTGGGGTTTAAATAGATGTTTAAGTAGGTATAAAATGAAGCAAGATAAAGAACTAGATCACAAGAAAAAAGAGGTATTCTTATAGTGGAGAATGGGAAACAAGTTCTGAAGTAATAAGTAACGCGTTTGCTGTAGTAAAGTATGGCAAAGGGATGGTGGACAAAACTGATTATGTCATGATATTATATAATTGATAATATAATGAGAAAAATTTACAATTTGCAGTGTCTGGAGCCAAAGTCTGCAGTGTATGGAGCCAGCCATTCCCATGCGGGGATGGAGATTCGGTAATCACGTAGACCGAGACAAACTGGACACGTCACACCATAATCTAGTTGCCTGCTTCACCACTCTTACACATTCTGGTATATAACCCACTCTATTGTTTTCTCTTGTATAGGTTTATATAATAGGACTTCCACTTGGGAGACTAGAGAAAGTACATCCTATTGTTAACCCTATCTAAATATAGCCAGATCCTGACACTTTCCGCCCATCTTTTTCAAATCCAAGAAGAGCAACCGAATATTGCCACAGGACACGACTTTGTCTAATATTTAAAGAGTCGTTAATTCCCATTTTTTGTGTACGCGCATCTTTGTATTTTACTTTTAATTAATCACATAAATTTAAAAGAACTCTGAGATACTTATGAATAGCGTTGAAAAAAATAGAGTTGAAAAAGATAGCGTTGAAAAAGTAAGACCATATATCTTAATCATCATTTTTGCATTTTTGTTTGTACGGTATCTAACTCAGTCTACCAAATTTGCTACGATCTTTATCGTTTGTTGTATTCTCGTTATTTCTTTTGGTCAATCAAAGTTTTGCCACTAATGGTAACGGCAATGGTACTTTTCTAGTACTACAGGACGAGAATGCTATCTATCGCCAATGCTAAGCTTTATTTGAACCTCTCCTTATTTGATGAAGTAGGTGTCAATGCTTACGACGATCAACCTGTTAAGAGGGACACCATTATAGATTATTCTTGGTTACAGTCATATCACTACAACGAGTCCTATATTGAGGGTATTACCAAATTAGAGAAGCGTCTGGACATTCGTGAGTGCACAACTTGGGTTAGGGGCGCTGCTACGTGTATCGAAGATATGTGGAATGGTCTCAAGGACATTTGGGAAATTGCCTATGAAATAAAGCAGCTAGCGACTTATAAATCATGCACAGAGATCCATGGCCAAATTGGTGGTATGTATTACAGGTATTGGGCAGCAGGTGGTGATTGTGGGACAACAGCTGAACAGAAGACTATTGCTGGTGCTATATACGCTGCTATTAAAGCACAGGACGGCTACTGGGACTGTAACATATACTGTATTACTATGACACATGGGGGTACATGGGAAGGCACTTTACTGATAGGCCCGAGTGCTAGCGCGTTGAACGCAAACTGTGGTGGTCAATTCAAGGGTTGTTACGATGCGGGCTGTGGAGCATTAGAAGGCTGGTACAGTTGTAGCAGCTAGTTGAACAGATTAATGGGCGATCGATCGCAAGAAAAATAGCTCATTAATTAGATAATAAAAACCTAAAAAGCAAAAAAAAGTTTTTTTTTTCTAAATATATATGTATAATGTAATACTATATCTTGTGAGAAATAGGATTGTATACTGTAGTCATGAGACTACTCCCGGTATACAGCCGAGAGGACTTTAACCTAAACACTTGTTGGTTCAGTGAGCATAGCCTGCTAAACTAAAAGGTAAAAGGACTATAAAAGGTGTACATACGGAAATCATGTTTCCCTCATATATAAACAAAAACCCTTTTAGTGAAAGGTTGTTTGTGTTGAAATATATATAGCAAAATGTATTTATATGTTTCAGGAAAGAGGGAGACTACCTTGATGAACATCGATAATGACTATAACTGTAATAGAGTCTAGGATATTACTCTGATTAGATAAGCGGTTTACCCTACCTTAGTCTCATCGTCGAGAAAGTACTTCTCGACATCTTTTCCAATAACCTGGAAGGGTTTTGGTCTATATTAATTATGTATTTATTACCTTTACGTACGTTAGTTAGTTACCTTTTACCTTCTAGGAAGATCAGTCTTCTGAGAAGTTATACCCTCGCTTAAAGATACACATTTAAGCCGTATATACTGAATTAAGACAAGTAATTACACACTTATACAATCAAAGTAGTTTAGCTTACTTTTACAATAACCTAATTAATAGCCTATGATGAACCACTAACAAGGTTCTATAATGTAATAGAAAAATGTATAATTCTTGTTGAACCGTGAAAACCTATAAACTTGATTAAATAGAATAGAACTAAAAGTAGAACATAAACAACTATTGAGTATTGAAAGTTTTTATTGAGTAAGAAAGCCTTCACTAACTTATATAAACCTTCAGGCTTAGATCAGAGACTAAAATCTGTCTGCATACTCAATGAGCCTTTCAGAATCTACCGAGCCACATGCGCCTCATATGACATAGGTAATTTTTGGGAATGGCTCCACCCACCACAGACATTGGCTCCATCCAGGGAGCGCCTAAGGACAGACCAGATTTCCCTAGGGACAGGGAGCGTCTAGGGAAACAGCAGCTTTGTCTAGGGAAACAGCAAATTTCGTAATATATTACGTAATAATATAATGACATAATCAATTATACAACATCATGACATAATCAACGTAGTCCACCACCCCTTTGCCTTATAGTGGTAATAGCATGGCCATGAGACAGGGCATGCTGTTGTATAGAAGTAAGTAGCTCATTTCTGGTCTCAAAGACTTACTCCATTGCTGGCTCCATGATAGAATAAATAATCAGATAGATAATAAGATAAATAGTAAGATAAATAATAAGGCAAAGAACTAGATTACCCGAAGAAAGAGATATTCTTATAGTAGTGGAGCATAGAATGTAGTCGCTGTAGTGGTAACTGACTTGTTTCTCGAGGTAATTTGTGGCAAAGCGGTGGTGGACTAAGTTGATTATGTCATGATATTGTATAGTTGATTATGTCATTATATTATTACATAATATATTACGTGCTTTATGGTGGAAGTAACAAAGTCTATGGTGTCCTTAGGCATTCCCCTTATAAAGGGGAATTGGTACTGCCAGAGTAAACTTTGGTATTGACAGAACAGATGACATAATACTCGCACAACAATTATACCTGCATGACATAATCAATTTTAAATTTCCTCTACCTGAACAACAAACTGCAAACTCATGACATAAACAATTCTCCCACCTCTGTTACCATACATTACCGCAGCAGTTAAATTACTTACTACTACAGCAACTAAATTCTATCCTCTATCCTCAACTACTATAGGAGTATCCCCTTGTAATCTGATTTTTCATCTGATTTTTTATCCTATCATGGTGCCACCCATGGAGCAAGTCTGAGAACAGAGATAAGCAAATTACTTCTGTACAGCGGCATGCCCTGTCTTATAGAATCCATGCTCCCGATTACATAACAGGTTGTGCGTGCGAGGATGGGAGTTGCAAAAATTTGAGATTGATTATGTCATAAATGTATACCTTTTTGTATGGGCATTACGTGATTTGCTCTGGCAGTACCAAAGTCTGCTCTGGCAGTGCCAATTCCCCTAATCCTCGCTGTGTCCAATGTTTCTCTTTGTTTTCGTACCTGTAAGCATGCCAATCAATTCACCTTAAAAACATATATGCTGGCACTTTACGTATGAACTATGGTCGAAGTTGTTCAACGTTTTCCAAGATAGTTTGTTTGGTACTACGTCGAACTGCAATTAATAGCATATCGACGATTTTGTTAGTTATTCTAAACAGAAGTCTATCGAAACTTACTAAACGTCTTCTACTATCGTTTCACCATGTTTTCATTGGCACAAAGAGCTCAAAATATCTCCAACTATGCCCTTACACTGATAATTACCATGAGTGTTATAATTTCACTTTCATTCTTCGCTCAACTACATTTAAACAACTTCCAAAGTCTTCCAGGTACTCTCATAATAAACAAATCTTTAAACAGTCTAAAATTCTCTAAAAACTTTGGCGGCAGACAAAACGTGGGGAGAGAAAACATCAAGTTAAATTTTGACCTAACAGCAGATTTAACTCCATTATTCAACTGGAACACAAAACAGGTGTTTGTTTACTTAGTTGCTGAGTATCCAGGTTTAAAAGCATCCGATGAGGTCTCCAAAGTTGTCTTCTGGGATGCCATCCTTACAGAGAAAGAACAAGCAGTTTTGGACTTAGGCAGCGTCAAATCTAAGTACTCGGTCTGGGATTACCACTCTGGTTTCGAAAATAGAACTGCTAATATGAGGTTGGAGTACAATATTCAGCCTTGGGTTGGTCCGTTGATTTGGGGGTCTATTAAGAATGATGTGAACTTCCAATTCCCAGAAGTCAAACAGTCATAGTTGACTCTGTTCCTGGTCTGACCAATCCCGATATATGTAATTGTATACTCCTTAGTCTAAGCACAGATGCCTTAAGAATAAAATTATTAATTAATAAATATATATATATGCAGGGGGTAATATACAAGAATAGTAAACAATGAAGTGAACTTAAATATGCATACTTACAAGATCAAGTTTCCATTTCTTCTTGCTCTCTTTCGAACTTCTTCAATCACGTTAACAGGAAGAGATTTCCTTTAATAATATCTCTCAGCTCATTCTCTAATTTCTGCCTTGTTAGTAGTATTCGAGATCTGTGCTGCAAGCTCTTCAAGGAATCCGATAAGATATCCTTCTATTTATCGACACCGTCTATAACTTGCCCTTCGACGCCATCAACAGCTTGCCCTTCGATACTGAACTGGAAAGTTTTCTTTTCTGACTTCTCAGCGTGATATTTGTTTTTGTACATTTGAATCTTTCGATGATTCATGTAAACGCTATGATCAATTGTATAAACAATCTCTTTCCATTTCTTTTTCAATTCACTCATCTCTTCTCTGAGCTTCTCCCTTTGTGTTATCAATCTTTCTTGTTCTTCAGCTTCTTTAACATTTGGTAAAGTATTATGAATAGCACCAAGTTCTTTGAGTATTCTATCCTTTGTTGAATAGTAATTTATTCCATTCAATTGCGCCTTCTGAGCTGCAAGTCTCTTTTGATGGTCAATGCTCTTGAATGTAGATACTTGTCCTCTACGTTCGTCGATCTTCTCAAACGCTCTCTTTCTAACAATATCTCTGGAAGACTTCACAATGTAATACTTTGATAGATATCTACTGATATTCTTTAAAATGGTAAACGCCGGAGAGGCATTGATAGATGCAATTAATCTTCTTGATTCAAATTCACCAAAATGCAGCGTTAAACTTTTTCTCACATTACACAACGTTCCATGGAGCATTGACCTATTTATGAATACTTCAGGACGCTGAGTATATGACGATAATCTAACCTTATGTCTAATTTCAGCAAGTCTCAGGGAACGTTCAGTCAACAATGAGCTCAACATGTATCCATCAATGAATGAAACACATAATTTCAATAAATGTGGATGCTTACTTAATGTATACGCAGTTAAATTGATGTTACTTGATGATAATATTAAACCATCCTTTTTATGCTGTTCTATCATTCCTACGACTTCTGATAATCTCTCCGTTTCTGACAATTGTCGTAATCTATAACTCCACAATGAAGCCAAAGATTCTTTCAAGTTCAATTGGATCTTGGCGGATTCTTTAGTACTGAACTTGGTCTTGATTTCATCCACATAGGCATCGGAATCAGTTCTACCAAAAAGTCTTGAACCTGGAAGTCTATTAGGAATTTGCTTGGAATTTTTGGATCTAGAATTGTCCATCTTGATTTTAATCATTGTCAAATAACGATTAAATGAGTTTTCAAATTCATTCCAACGGTTTTCAGCACCTAAAATCATCAATTCAGAATTCAAAACGTATATGTTACCCAACAAGTTATTTTTTGACAACTCCACGTATAGTTCAAAGTATTTTCTGGCTTCAGTAACACCTCTTATTCTAATAATCTCCTTAATGACTTTATTGAATGATTGTGCATTCAAGTCCCAATCTAACTTACCTAAATTCCGTTCCTTTCTTTTGACCAAAACTTCATCTAAGATAGCCAAATTTTGATATATATTTTGCTTAGATCTCTTCAAATTACGGGTATTGGAATATAGGACATATGAATAGGTCCTGGCACTTGGTTGAGCTCCTCGCAGTAATGCTTCCCCCAACAAAAACCAAACCAAACTTTGATGGTGCCATCTGATAGCATGGAATATAACTGCATCATAGAATCTTGAAGGCAATTTACCAAATTTCTTAGTAAGCTTATCTAATTGCAAGCTCACTTCCTTTTGAGATCTGATTTTTCTAACATATGCAATCATGAACGAAGTCGCAGCATCCAAATTCAATTCATCCGCAAATTTCATATTAATTCTCTTCCAGATAGTGCGAAAATCTGTTAGAGTTTTGAATTCGGTTGACGATTTCAATGCAATAGCATTATCTTTATAAGTATCCAAATCTTTTGAACGTAGTTTCCCAACCATGGCTACAACAGTTCCATGTCTCTGTCCATGTTGATGCGCTTTTAGAATCCAGATATCATCAGATGCGGATTTGGGAATGTCAAACTTAGGGAAGTACTCATTGAGGACTATCTCGACACTCTGGTAATCACCTGATAAGGCAAAGTTTTCTATCAATGGATGAAGGTTACTCTTTATCAAAGTCACATCAGGAGTTTTTGCTAGTTCATCTAAGAGTCTGAAACATGAAACAGTATCGTTCGAGCCGGATAAAGCATTTAGCATCAATCCATAGGCATCCGATGATAGCGGAACATCATAAAAGGAGAATGCAGAAAACCATTGTAATGCTTCGCTATACGACTTTGTATTAATATGACCAGAAATAATAGCACATATAATGTTTGCGTTGGGCTTATGACCCTTCTTTGTGAATGTTTCCCATAAATCAGTAATTCTATCTACATCTTTTGTGGTACCCAAGTATTTGAATATCGTTTGGTAATGGCTATGGGTTATGATATCTCCATTATTGATGATTGTATCAAGTAACTCTTTCAAACGTTCCCAATTGTTAGTGTATGTGAAAACCTTGAATATCGTATCGTAGGATTGTGAATTGATATAAGCTTTACGCAAATCGATATCGAGCCCAAAATGACCCTTCAAAGTTTCCAAAGCCTCTTGATTTTTGCGTAAGTGCACCTGAGATCTGATCAATCCAATATGGTCTTCTGGATGTATAGGTATATTCAACTGAGACTTTAAATTAAAAAGTTTTATAGCCTGTTCTTTATCTCCCCATCTTGTATGGGCATATATCAGCATGCTAATGAAACGAGCTGCTTGTGATTTATCAAGACCCATAGAATCAACAAACCCCTCCGGTAGTTCAGATTCCAACAAGAAACGCTTCGCAAGCCATATTTCATTAGGAGTATTGTTATAGTCCAACACAAGTTTTCTGTCCTTGTAAATGTTGTACCAAGAGTATGCAGTATTTAATGTATTTGTATCAGTGGCATTCATTGCAAATGCACAATATAACACACTTGTCCTCTTATCTTCAGGCATATGCTGAGTTAAGGCTTTCAATGTTGTGAAATTACTTTCCAAATTCTCTGTTTTCTGATAGTAATAAATATATGCAACAAATTGACAATCAAAATCTTCCAATTGCATCGTATTACCATAAGAAATATATATTTTATCTATGAAGTGGCATTTTTGTTTTGGATCAGTTATTATTCTCATTAATTCGCTTATGAGTTTGGTGATTATGACTGTTAATCCTTTATGTTTGGCCTCTTGATTGAGCGCATTTAGTTCTTCTAAAAGTTCTACTATTCTGGCATTGGTAATTCTGTTCTCATTGAAAAGAGTTGGCTTTCTAACGGACGCAGACACAAGAGTCTGCAACTCAATTAATCGACTGATAATCTTATCATCCTTCATGTGAGTTAATGCCATTATATATTTCGAAGTCGATTTTCTTTCAAAGTGTTTAAACAAATCAAACAAGTTCCCTATTGTTCCATACTGATCTAGTACTCGAATCAATTGGTCCGTATATCTATAATCAAATCCTGAAAATTCATGCCGTGGTAAAGCCGTTATAGCTGAGTAACATAATGCATAGTGCTTATTTTTATAACACCAATCAAAGAATTCTATCCTTTTGTTGAGGACATCACTTGAATAGTTATGGCCTGAGGAATGAACTAATTGTAAAAACTGTTGGTATTTATCATTTGATTTGTTGAACTGCTCTGTATCTGTTATGCTTGTTTCTATAAGCAGTTCATAGTTGTTTTTGAAGAAGCTCGACCTCGTTTCAGTAAAGTTTCTCTTTATAGCCTTGAAATTTCTTCTGAATACCATTAATTTATCCTTTGAAAGTATTATAGAGGGTATCAAACCACTGAGTCTCTTTCCACCATTGCTGTAGAATCCTAATTTTGTATTACTCCCTATTTCTAAACACCATTTGAGCATCGACTCCCGTCGCTGTAGAGACTGGAACTCCAGATATCGTTGAAATACTATCTTTATATTACTCATCTTGGATTGCCAACTTGCGATTGGCCCAATAATATGCGACTATGTACAGAAGGTCTATTGATGCTACTATTGCAGTTGTGTGAGTGTGATTGTATGAGTGTGCTTGTATGAGTGATGTCTGTGAACAGTCCAAAAATGGTTCTTCAAAGACTTAAATCCCAACAGCCAATATTCACCTTCGTATTTATCAGAATTTTTATAATCACAGATCGGCTTTTGCGTATCCTGTGGTGTGGTGCACTGAAAATTTTTTGGGATTTGGAAAATAAGTTGGGGCATTTCGTTTGTGCAAACGGGAGGCTGGAAATTTTTCCTATAGAGTTGTTTTTATACTTAGCTAAAGGTCTTTTAGTGTACAGTGTCAGAGTTCTTTTTAAGTCCTTTCACGCCAGCCAACAGTAACAGATACAGGGCTATATCATAAGACACACACAGCATGGCATTCAGTGATAGCAAAATACCCCTCAATAAAAAGAAGTTTGATGGGAAACCAAGGTCTTTCGAAAAAGGCAAATCATTTGACAAGGCCAAGTCCTTTGCAAAGAAGAAGTCCTCAGATCCTCCTAAACCATATCTTGGAAGTAAACCGTTCAACACTAGAATGAGAGTTGAAAAGAAGTATGGCAGACAAACAAAGAGTATGTATGATTTTTTCCCCAATGATTTGCAATTGCATAAATTCTAGAGGACTAACATTTCTTCCCCTTTATTTTCCCGTCACAAAAACAGCCGATGATATCAAGAAAGCATTGACACACAGAGCCAGTCTTAGAAGAGATTACTTCAAGCTACTAGAGAAAGAAGGTGGGGATTCAAAACCGTCCCATGAAATCCCTAATACAGTCCCAATCATTGGACAACGAGAGTCAACAAACGACGATGCATCCGAGACTAATACCGAAATCAAGCAATCAATTTATCGAACGCCACAAAGAAAACCATTATCATTCCAAGAGAGAATGCAAATAAAGAAGGAAAGGAAGGAAAGAGCAAGAATAGATAAGATTGAAAAAACCAAACAAAAAATTGAAGAAATGAAGGCTAAAGACAAGAAAAGAGAAAGACAAACCAGAGCTTTGAAAGATGCGAGAACTAGATCTGGACAGCCATTAATGGGCCCAAGAATTAACAATCTACTTGATAAAATTAAGCTAGATATAGGGAAATAATAATTAATAATCTCATTCTATGTACTATTCACTTATTTATTAACAAAGTAAGACTAATTCGACCGTTATTAGGAGTGTTTTTTTCACACCCGCAATTGAAATCAGAGTAACCATAAGTGTAGCAACATGTCAATCTCAATATTGTCTATTTCCATGATACTAGTAGCCAAAGAATCCACATTCAAAATATTAGAACGAGAATCTCCTTTCAGAGGAAACTCTTTGGTAGATAGGTCACTCAACTTAAGTAGACCACGATCCTTGCTCTTTTCCCATTGCCTTTGTAAAGCTCTTTCTAGCTTCTGATACTCTTCTTCAGTAATACTAGTAAACACTTTAATCTCACCGTTCAACCCTACACACATGAACTTCTGACGCAATCTTGGTGAATCCTGTAGCCAAATAGGTTCCAACTTACAGCTCTGTAATCTTGGAATAAAAGGAACTTTGACTTTTGCCAATGTTTTAGACAAACCGCTAAACTCATTAGGAGATGAACCCAAGTCGATACATGATATGGAGCAGTGTTGGCTATCAGCAACAACCAACTTCAGGTCATCCTTGCTTGTCCCATGGACGACAGTGTTTCCCATCAAAAACCTGTTTGTCGGATCATTGAGTACATGAGATAAGCAGGAACCATCATACTTAAACATATAATAAGATTCCGTTGCCGTGACAACTATGACAGTATCTGGTCCGAGAACTTTGATTCCCTTCACGTTAGAGAAAAATTGGAACGACTTATTCGAAGAACTCATCTTACTCTCTGATGGTAAATACCTCTTCAAGTACAGAGAATTGCCTGATGCATAAATAACAGTTGAATCTTGCAATTGGTTAATAGATTGAACTGGGGATGTTTCAGTCCATGCATTTAATTGTTTTAAAGAAATTGTATCTTTAGATTTCTTGAGTTCAATGATCTTTATAGAACCCCCACCTGATGAAGTACCACATCCGACAAGTAAATGACTATGAACATAATCCTCGTGACGTTTTGACTTAACCTGCCATTCAGATAAGGAAAGTGGATATTCACAATTGCTGATTATATTCTGATCCTGGGAGATTTTAAGCGCTTTCTTAGTTTTATGATCCACAAAACGTAACTTGTCATCATCATCATTTTCGGCATTTACTATAGAAACAAATATACCATGGCTCTTGTAATACATTAGGCGCATTGGAGTTAATCCCAAACTGACTTTCTTGATATTGCTGTTGATATATTGAGAAACGAACAAACTACAAAGCCCATCATCTCTAATAGCTAGTAATTGATCGTCATCCGCTTCTCCGGTAGTTTCATCAAATGGAGTTGGTAATAAAACAGCACTAGTACAGCTTCGGTCAGTAGTCTCAGAGACATATACTCTTTCAGGGTGGTACGACTGGTTCAAATCCAATTTCCATATGGCCTTTGATAGGAGGTAGTACTTCTTATTACCCAATTCCAGGAAATCAACACTTGTTTCGCCTACTCTTAGAAGTATAACATCTCGGAATACTTTCTCATTATAACACATTATTAAGATATAGCCATTTTTCGATGATAATATCAGTTTGGAGGAATCAACCAAAATAAGATCATGAGGTATTTCAAACTTTGCCCCCTTTTTAATGTTATTGATATTTAATGATCTCGCTAAGTAAAATCCATCTTCATCATTAAATGCAAAGAAGTAGACGAAATTGGTATATGCTCCAACTATCAAATACAACTGCCCATTTATCTTCATTAATTTCAAAAACGAAGGCTGAAGCATTGCGATCATAGGTTCAATTTTTAATGGCTTCAACTCTGTGCCTTCACCAATCTTGAAAATCTCAATGTTTGTTAGCAACGAGTCTTCATTAATATAATCGTAAGCGATGGCAACAAAATCATCATGAGAACATGCCAGTGTAATCACGAATGGAACTGAGACACGAGATAAAGTGTCTAAATTGTCAATTTTACCAATTCTCCAGCCATTTTCTAATACTTGAACGAACCTTCCGTCTTGAAGCTTTGAAAAACATAATGTTCTTTGGTCAACTGTGAGCTCTTGTATTGTTTCTATATCATCGTTGGGGATTTCTTCTTCCCTTTCCGTGTCACCGTCGTCATCCACCAAACTAGTGACTGACTTATCTTCGGAAAATGTAACCAAAACAGATTTGTAAAGGAAACTCAACAAAAAACACGTTTTCCCATCATCTTTCTCAAATTTAAAAATTCTTTCTGCATTTTTGAATTCCTCAATCGCCTTCGACTTTTCAGCAGAATATCCTTTTTTCAAAGATAGTAACGAAGCCCTTTTATTGCATCGTGAAACGCACCATAATTCTTCAGAAGTTGTTTTATTGACAAATTTTGAGGGCAAGGGATCAACAAGTGTATAATCAAACGTTGGAAACCAATTTGCTATACTTCCTCTATCCTCCATTACCTTCATTACAAAGCAAGACTTGTCACCCTCACGTGGTGTTAGTTTAATAGTTTTCATATCCACAATACCTCTCTCGTTCATACAAGTCAAGTCGTAATTTAATCCACTAATATATTCTAAAGAAAAGTGACTGAATGAAGTAGCCTGCGTGAAAAGCTTCCGAAGCTTGATAAACCATTCCAGTTTCTTTGTATTGAAAAACACCTCCAGTAGCCACATCGATGGATGGGAATTAGAAAGTAGCACTTGATCAAATCTAATATCCGTATTCTCATACTCAGGACAAGGCAAGCAACTTATCATTGATTTTGGAATGTAATATGAATTGGCATGGAACGATTCGTTATCGGACTTCTTTGATGGCAAATCTATTTCAGCCTGATCTAGCCCATCGTGTGACATTAAATAACTGATCCCCTTGATTATACATTTTGTATCCTGAACCATCAACACGCATTGCGTCTCCTTTAGAGGAATCAGGAAGCTTGGTAGTTCAAATGAGTTGGGTAATAGAAGAGTTGACTTCCTCACCGTATTTTCAAACTCTTCATTCATGTAAAATTCGCTGAATTCAAGTTGTAGTATATTTTCATCAGTTGAAATCAAATTGAGTAACATGATGTGATTGCTATCTAGGGGTTCAAGAAAACAACTTTGCAATATAAGACCATTTGTCAATGAATTCATTGATTCACCAACAGATGGAACTCCGTTTTCATCGTATTCAACTTTGGCCAATCTGATCACTTTGGAGAAAGCAGATATCGCTATAAGGTTACCCAGTTTGAAAGCAAAGATATTGTGCCCTAGCGACAATATCTTGTTCAGGTTATCATCAAATGATAAGTTGAACTTCTGCACTACAATTGGGATAAATTGACCTTCTGTGATTAGAATTCTTATCACTAATAAGTGACCTGAGCTCAATGTCACCAATAATGTGTCTTCACCTTTAGATTTCTCGTTTCCTGGTAAAACAGCTGCACTCAAAACAGTAGAGTGAAATAAATGATTTTCTTTGTTATCAATTGACATAGACGTATTTCTAATATAAATGTTGATGGGCGATATGCATTCTTTGTTTCCAATATGAGAATTCTCACTGCTTGAATCCTCCATCTCCACATCGGCATCACCTCGGACAGCCTTATTCTTGGATGACGTCGCTCTAAATAACTGTTCAATATCGTCGTCATCGTCATCCAAGAAAGGATCCATTGAATCTGTAGGTTCAGTCAAGTCTTGCCAAGCTGCTGTGTTTATCAGCCTTCTATATCTATAATTGGCTAAGGGACGTTTGTTGTATCTCTTGCGATTGTTCTTGCATATCCTTACTTGGAAGTTATTGAAAAAGAACTTCACCAGATTAGAAGGAAACACCGTTTGTTCTATATAAAACGCATCAGACATTATTAATAAGTGCTTTCAATTGTCTTCAGCTTTCTTGTTCTTGCTAAGAAATACTAGTACTTGGCATAGGATCATGATATAGATATGTTCATTCTCTTAGACTGAAGTTGCTTATAAGTCCATCTCAACCTTTTCTTTCAGGGCTCTTGTGCTTCTCATTGCGAAAATGCGAGTCAATGAAAGCACAGCCCAGGACTTTTACTTTGTAGTGTAAACTTACACGATTAGACTGATTTAAAGCCTTCTATACATTGCGATAATATACAAGCCATTAATAAATATTATATTGTTATTACAGAAGTGTTTCAACAAATTTGTAAATTTCAAAAATAGCAACTAGTGCATCTTCATCAAGGGTTTCTCCCAACTCAACAACAAACTGCTTAAATTCAGATGTTTCAGTGCCTCTGTAGTAATTATTCATCACAAAAGTGGAAATGAAGTCAGTCAAAGAGTCCTCTTTCATACCAAGGAAGTTAACAATCACCGATGAAATTTTCCCCTTGATTTCAGGAAGTAGTTTCGCAGGTAAACTGTCAGTCTCTTCTGAGTTGTGGTCAGCATTTGCTGTGTTGCCAGAATCAAAGCCTTCAGCAGTATTGCTGCCAATATCTTGAGTTGGTTTTGATGTCTTTCTCTTCAAGGAAATCTTCACTGGTTTGTCTTTCTGGCCGCCAAATGAAGCCACGAAATTGTCTATCTCTTTTGAAGACTCACCTTCTTTCATCTCTTCTTCTCTATCTTTATTATCAGCCCTTTCTTCTTCTATCTTCTTATTCTTTCTAAACTTCAAGTAATTACTGTGGTTCACATAATAGTTAATGTTAGCATCAATTTTATTATCAGCACTAGTAATTGGTTCGACAAACATCTTCAGGAATCTTTCTCGGTTGGAAGGAATATAGGAATTGATATATGCTTCGTGTTTAATGGAGTTCAAAAAGTTGGCATGATTCTTAGCTCTAATTGAGTCGTTGCTTCTAACCTGTTGTAATCTAAATTGGTAAGTCTTCTCTATTCTTGCATTTTCTTGGGAAGACACCAACTTTTGAGCTTCTTCATCTGTTAATTCTTGGGTATCTGCGTTCATTCTTTGGCTCTCAATCTCATTATCTGAATCTGCATCTGAATCATTATCGATTTCCATCGCATCTTGATCAGTACGTTTTCTTTTCTTGTCTGTTGTTTGTAAATCATTATACAATCTTTTCAACTTCATTCTTGAGTTTCTTTTATCATTCAACGCCTGTTGTTCCTTCTTTTCCTTTTCTAACTTGAAAACGTGAAGTCTGAAATTAATGATGTGGTTCTTGACGTGTTCAATCAATTCAGAAGGGACGTCTAGTAATTCGTTTGGATCAACTTCGTAATCGCTGTAAAACTTAGATAATGCATTTAGCTTATCTTGGGGTTGCGTATCACTTACCGAACTATGGCATAAGCTATCCAGTTTCTTCATAATATAGTTTTCTTTAACATCATTCAAGTCTTTCTCAGTGATTTTCAACTGTGTCTTATCCTCTAATACCTTCAACGCAATAGTGGTTATTTCCTTAACAGTGATATTTAGTTTTTCATCTGACGCTAAGTCCAGACCTTGGACTAGTATCTTGAATAAATATAAGGTCAGTATATCCTCAAACTCTATGAAGACAACATCCTTTTCAAGGTAATCGCTATTGACAAACGTCCAACTGAAGTTTTTATTAAGGGAGTCGTTCAATTTTAAACCGGATTCATCATTAATCTCAATTTTCTCAAGGATTTGCTCAATTGTAAAAGTCAATAAACTATCAATTAAAATGTCTGAGTTTATGATAGAACTAGGCAAGTTCTCCAAACCAACAACCAAGGCACGCTTTATAGGGTCGTTGGTCTTATGGAAATTTGATAATGGAACATAGTATCTCAATTTATGATCAGCACCTGTCATACTGTCATCCCCATCCTGGGATTTAAGCGTATTTTTCTTCGATCCTTGATCGTCCTCATCAAGCTCCTTACCTTTTTCAAATTCAGCACCTCGATTACTGTTCAATATAACACCTTCAAGACCACTCTCTGAAGACTGCACAATATCTTTAATGCTGATAAAATTCTTGAATCTTAAAGCTCTGAGTTCTTTGGCTTCAGTTTGACCCGAAGTGAGTTTTGTTTTCATGCTTGAATCTTTCAATATGTTCAATACTTTGAAGGAATTCGAGGTGATGGGAAGTTTCTCAAACCCAGAACGGTAGCTGTTCGTAGTGGGCATTATCATATATCTTATATATTATCTAACCGCTTAACACTATTTACGAGACAATTTGGGATTGTCTTTCAATATGAACGGGTAATTAACCTGTTTGGGTAATTAGATGATCAAATGCCATGTATATATACATCTAAAAGGTCATTATTATCATCTCGAAAGAAATATTTATCTAGAACCTCAGTGAAGCATTTGATGGAGACACGCCCTCCCATAAACCCTTCATAGGAACGAATCGTCATCTTCCTACCTGAGTGCATCCCTTTATATAGGAACATTATACTGCTGATAAATAACTAGAACATCATTATTAGTTGGCGAAAAGGAACACGTTTTACTAAAGACTCGATAAACACAATAAAACAACAAAAATACAAAGCACTCACAGAAAAAGAAACCCACGTAATTCAAGAAACCTTAAACCTTCATAAGTATAAGTACTACATCTTGACAGTATCAAGACTGCCTTATGAACAGTCGAAGTCAACTGCAAAGACTTTTTAACGGCGAATAGCAAAACACGACACATGCATACTTGTAGCGAGTAAAAAAAAACTCTCGAGAAAATGAAATATAATATATGTAATAAGGAAACAAAAAGCATAGCAATGCAGGTAATAAGTTTTAAGACACAAAATTCAAAATGATAACTAGCATCCAGTACTGGTTATTGATGTAAAAGAATGCAATAATTGATAAGAAAAAGCATACCAATTCTAAAATGCGATAATCTTATTTAACCAAATGTTTGTTGATCAAACCCACCAGGAATGAAATTAGGACTTCCGTCAGTGGGTGTACCTGGAATGTTTGGATTGTAATACATGTAGTATGGGTACATTCCAGGGTTCGCATTTGGATCATAAGGTGAATATGTATAGTAATAAGCATGAGATGGTGGTCCACCTGGTCTTCCAGAGCTAGTACCAGGAGGAATCATAACAGGAGCATCAGGCATGCCATTAGAGCCAGGACCATTCATGTATCCAAGTTCTTTACTTGGCATTATGTAGTAACATGGCATTTGTGGAGGTGGGTAGAAGCCTGGAGCTGGTGACATAGCATCTTGGATAGGGCCAGGAGAAGATCCATTAATTTCAGGAGCATCGCCCTTTGATGGGAAAGGTGGACCATATTCATCTCCGTCAACCGAGGTATAAGAATAAACTGTTTTTGAAGCACCATTTGTTGTGTTCGAATATCCTGTGTATGTATTACGAATAGGAGCAAAATCATTACCATGTGAGTTTGCAGCTTGCTCATCATCACTAGTCATACCATTATCCATTTTTTCGTAGTTTGAATCCTTGGAACTGGAACCTCTTCTGAACTGGAAATCTTTGAATTCGACATTGTTTTCCTTATCTGAAGTATAGCCAAAATCAAAAGAACTCTTGAACCCTTTCTGTGAAGAATTGTTTGGCGATGAATGGCCAAACGAGTATTTTTTATGAGATAGGGTCGGACGTCTAAATGATCCAAATGATTGCTTTTGGTTGTGTTGTGGTGGTGACATAATTTGTTGGAATGGTTGTTGATATGCAGAAGGTCCACTGAAACTACCAAAGCCTGAACGATTGAATGTTGGAGATTTCTTTGGTCTATTAGAGCTGACACTGTAGGAATGTCTTCTTCTGAAACTGACTGGGGGCGGAGCAAGATTCAACTTGACACCATTATCACCGGAGTACTTTCTCTTGTAATTATTATACATTTCACGATATTGGACATGGATGGTTTTGAATTTAAACATAGAATGGTTCTCTCTTTCAACAGCAGATGCTGCAGCTTTTCTGGTTTCAAACTTAATGAAAGCAAAATTGTTTAATGGTCTATTGACTAGAATTGCCTCTTTGATCTTTCCATGTAATTCAAATCTCTCAAACAAATCCTCTCTGCTGATTCTTGGGTCCAATTGACCCACAAAAATTGAATATTTATCTATTGTAACTTCCGGCGTGTCGTTACTTTCGTCTTCCAAATTTTGAGCCCATTCAACATTCCAGAATGGTTTAATTTTCAAGTTGGCATAAGCACTAATAGCATCTTGACGATAGACGAACTTACAAAACCAATAGGTATGGTCACCATCGGCAGAGTCAACAATGGCATTGTTTTCATCAACACCAACCAATCTTTCAATTTCACCGAACTTTTCTAGTAAAGCTCTAATCGCAGCATCACATAAACCTTTGTTGGTTGTTTCAATGTAAAGGGTACGGTTGACTCTAGCTCTTTCACATCTAACAGTTCTACCGTTTAGTAAAGAATGTTGGCCTTCAGCGATAGCTCTTTTAGCATCCTCATCTTTCTTGTATTGAACAAATGCATATGGTCTGTTAGCAGGATCTCTCAAAACTTTAACTAAAGAGATTGTACCCCATTGTTTGAAGTGACTGGTAACAGATTGACATAAAATATCATCTGACAAGTTGGAAGACAAACTAGCAACAAAGACGCAAGCAGATGGTCTACCTCTTTCAGCTGGAACCTCGTCATTATCTCTGCTGAAGCTATCGTCATCATATGAAATTGCGACACTTTTATTTAATTGATCAACAACAGCACCATCTTCCGATTCGTTATTTTCATCTTGCTCATCTGTATTTTCAGAGTTATTGTTTTCGGATTCACCATCTTCGTTTGCTTTAAATTCGCTTTTATCATCTTCATCGTAATCTGAAACAGGTTCAGATAAATCAGATAATGCGTCACTTTCTGATTCACCATTGAAGTTAAAATCATTAGTATTAATTAAAGCTGAATCATCCATGGTAGGTAAGTCAACTTCTTTTTCGATAGTAGGATCCTTAAAAAAGCGAATGCTGTTATCTTCAACATTATCCAACATGGATCTTTTGATAACCATTTTGTATAGTCGTGGGAGCTTTACTGTTTTAAATTAGTAATTAGGTAACAAGTAAAACTGTAAGTAATTGAGAAGTTAGTTTTATTGGTCAGTTTTCTTTTGTTTGAGCCTTTGTTTGAATTTTTAATTGGAATTGCAATTTTGAATTTCCACTTTTAAACAGATCGAGTTAGTTAGCCAATGAGTAGAATTGAATAAACACTTGAACTGTAATAAACTAATAAACTGTTATTGTTATCTAAGATTTTTGAGGTTACTGTTGTGTAAGTATAGTGAAGAGCAGAAGAAAAGGTATGCAAATAGTTAAACAAAGGGAAAATATTGAATACAAATCACAGTTGTTACAATTGCAAAGAGCGGATGGGAAAACTGGGGGAGGGAAAAAATGCTGCTAAATTAAACTACGGGTGAGGAGTAGTAGTTTTTAAGGAATTCTGGTGAAGTCACGTGCTCTTTTAGTAGTACAATAAATTGATGCGGATATGCTAATATGCTGGATTGAAAATGTTGATGGTGTAATGTATGTATGATTTTTTTTATGAAATGATTGATGAATGCTAAAAGTTCACTGATATCTATTGCAAAGATGAAGAAGCAAATTTCAAAAATTTAACAAAATGTTATAAATGGCTAAGGAAAAGGATGGGTATACCTACATATACGTTTTTCCTCAGAAAGAGGTGAAACCAGTTGTGAAACATGGGCATTTACCCATCTTTATATGTAAATTTTCGGAGACTCGTCTTAGAGTTGAACTGGGCGGATCGACGAAGCACCTTCGTGGAGGTGATACCATTCTATAACTTGATTTACTTAAATGGTCAGAAATCTTAGATATCACAACGGAGATAAATATAGCCGAGTAGACAGGTGGCGGCGACAGGGCTGCTGCGGAGAAATTGTCACTGGCCTTTACCACAGGTGTGAATCATGATCTTCAGGCTAAGCCGTCTTCGGTTAGCGGTTAAAAGTAGCCATCAATACGTCCAATCATATCTAGTGCTATGCTATTTTGCAGTGGTATAAAGACTGTTATTTCAATGATACTCAGTCAACTTTATAATTAAAGCATAATTTTGCGAACAAGATTGAAGTGTATATATCTCTGCTTATGAAGTTGTGAAAAGTGGATGTCTGAGTCCAAAAACTTAGCAGTCAGTTCGGAAAACTCATTTATAGATTGCATCAACATTTTATACTTTTAACTATTTTGCCCCCTCAATTAGTTATTTGAATACTAGAGACTGCAGCTTGTTTACCAAATTTCAAAGGGGCGTATATATGTTTTAGTTTAGGTTGAAACGCCCTTATCTAAACACCTCTTTTTCCCTGTTCATTTATGCAGAATAACAGTTTACGGGAATCAAGTGAACTCCATGGGAAGCGTCAACCCACATAAACATGTGAGGAGTCAAATAAGCAAAGTAACCCAATTCAAACAACTTGGCTTCATTTACTGTACCTGGCTATAACCAATTTTGTCTCACTTCTGTTCTGACAAGTCATTATTTTTTAAGACCAGAAGGAAGAACAATCACAAGAAAAGTGCTGTAATACAGTATGTTTTATCAATTTTGAAGTGTAGCCATCCCTTTGAAGCAGTTGATGTTCAACTGTAATGCCCACTGGCTCATCTGGTCAGAACCTCAATTTGGGGCGTACCCTGCAGGCAGTGAAGAAAGCCACAGCGCCTTCGGTATCTATTGCAGATCTATCCATCGTGCTTTGGTACTGTGAAAGAGGAGGGGGGGGCCCTTGGAGATCTAATCTCAATTTCCGATGGATGTTCAACGAGCAACGAGGACGAAAATGGTCAAGCTCCAACTGTCGGTTGACTGAAAATAGAATTTATTTTGCCATTTGTCAAACCAAACCAGAGCATAAATTTCCATCTGTCATGATTGCTTTTATAGGAGAAGCTCGTATTGTTTAAATAATAACTCATACTTCTATCTCATTCACTCTAAGTTGTTACACATTATATAACACCCCATATCTACTTAACATTTACTGCAACTCTGGAAAAATATGGAGTAATAAATGTATGGACACTTGCGGTAAGACCGATCGACTACTTATTTATTGCAGTGTTATCCCAGTTTTATCTTACTTGAGAACGGAGCGAGTAAGTATTAATAGTAGTATATATAACCAAATTAGATACATACAAAAATAGAAACACAAAGTTGAATTTTGGATGCAGTTTTACGACAAATCATACTTTTAACTTAGAGCGGTCATCTCCAGAGTACTCCAGATGGTCACTGTAAAAGCAGCGAGCTAGGAAATTAGGTTGAACACCTGGACTGATCATGAACCAGTCCGCTGTCAAAAGGCATTACATCAATATTTTTGTACACTAATTTAAGTTTTTCGTATGGTTCAATTTTTAGAAAGTGTAAAAACAAAGATAATGCGTATTCTGATTTAACCTTTTATGATTTCTGACCTTATGGTTCCCACATTTAACTTTCTTGAATGAGTCCAGCAGGTGAGTGCATGACGCATGGGCAATCTGCGGTGCAGTGTTGAATAGCAGCAGCGGCAAGATCGTGTTAAGACCTTATATATATATGGCACAGAGACATACCGTTTGATAATGCCGTTTTGCATGCTCAACTACTTATTTGTTCAATGATATCTGTATTTATATTCATGACAAAGGTGGACCCATTATTGGGCTGTCAGATGACAGGTACATGGTTCGGAATTCAGGGCAAACAATAATGGCATGTGCTAAGAAAGTCCCGTACTCCTGCCCGCACCCCTACCTGCTTAATTCTTTTTCACCCTCTAAGGTTACCATCTAGGGTTTGTATCTATTATGGTTTTGCTCGTAAAGGATCGCCCATGTGGCCCGAAATGAAAGTTATGATCCAAATAATATTCAGCTTATTATGAAACTTTAAGCGGTAGTCCACATCAAGAAACAACCAGTAAGATGTTATTGAAATTTCTTCACATTGGCACAAAATTGTTGCCGTATAAGGTATAGGTAAATAAATATTGTACATTTTCTGGAAATAAGATTACAATGACACTGCCATATCAGTTCAATATCCTATAAATGACGATATGGCCTGTCAATTACTGGACTCCTTATACTCCCCCCCCACTCATCTTATCCCCTCTTACTCTCCCCCGCCATCCCTAAATCTTCCCCCCACCTTACCTTGTTTATCTCCAGCGAAGGGACTCCAAGAATAGAAAGATAAGGTAGATTTTTCAGTTCAGTTGCATCGCCAAATGCAAATGTGAATCTTGTGCCATATTATTATACACCCACTTGCACTGATCCATCCCCAATATTTCTTTGAGTGAGTGATATTGCTAACAAACAAACACTACACGTTTTCACTGCTTGTTCGTTATAGAAACAATCGAGTAATACTTAAATTGGCTGATACATAGAAAATCTGGCTTTCTTCTGAAAGCAGTAGTTGCCATAGTATTGGCTATGTGATGCTATATATCTTTACAGCAGCACAAAGCATGTTCCTCTACATAGAAAGAAATACTCTAAATACTAATGCGTTCTGGTAACTATATATGCCCTAAGATCAAGGTACCTTTTAATCATCTAGTATTCGTTGATAATAAAACAAACAATTATTGCCTGTATAAATGGGTTAGCTTGAAGCCTCATAATGACATTCTCCTTTTATTTTTAGCGCAACATACAGCAAACGTTTCAAAAATCTACACAAATTCAAAATAACCACAGTCACTCTCTAACTCCGATATCTGTTATCATCAGTATCTATCCCAGAAATTGAAGGTAGTACATAATTCAACCTTATTGTCCCTTATACCCGTTTAATTATGATTAATGATGTTATATTATGTATGCGTGTATGTGTGTATGATATGATGTATGTATGTATGTACGTATGTATATATATTGATTGATCATTGGTATTCCAGATCTTGACTAAAATGATAAGAGTGAGCACAGCCTAGATGTTTTCTTATTGCCCCTGCGAAGTTGTATATTTTGAAGGGCGATCGATCTGAAGAACAAATAAGCCTCGAATCTGTGTGGCGACAACCACTGTAGCAGGAACTCAAATGTCATAGTTTTTAGCTCTAATCGTTCATATAGTTATATCGCCCCATTAATAGATAAAACTGACTCGACATCATTGGTTAATACTATATCAACATGGCTGAAGCAGAATTATCACTAATTGAGAAAGTTGAGCTAAGAATAGCTCTTGCAAATACCGATGAAAAATTCGAATCGTCTTTGAAATTATACCTGGCTCCCCTGCTATTGAAATTTGCATCTCCACATGCCCAAGTCAGAACCCAAATTGGAAAGACTGTCAAATACTTATTAACTAGAATTAATTCGGCAAAAAATGTGAAACTACCACTTGATGCCCTTCTAAAACAGGTGAAGAATCCTGGTATAGCGACTGGGAGTGACCCAACTGTGGTCCAATCCTATACCTTATTGTTTCTATCAAGAGGGCTTACTAGACTAACAGAAAGTGAGAAACACGAACTGGTTCCTCAAGTCGTGGCAGGCATATCAAAGATGAAGTCAACTATTTCTGCCCGATTATTTAATATTTTGTTGAAATTAATAGTGAACTTTAAATTTGATGTTAAAAACAAAGATGACGAAACCAAATTGAGACAATTTTTGAATTTGGATGAAATAATAGACGACGAAAGGTTCTTGATTGAAAAGTTTTACAAATTTATGTTAATGCAACCAATTCAATTAGACTCAAGCAATTTCATTCCAAAGGGTATAACTTTCCCTGGTTTATCAAAAGATGATACTGCCTTTTTCACTTATGATGCTGGTGTTACTTTAGACTCACCAACCTTAACAACTTACAAGAACGCCATTCTTAAAATAACAGAATATGGATTTGATCCATCCAGTAGTATTATCTTGCTAATTGCAAGTGCTGATTCCTCGTCTGCAATTTCGGAACTTTCGACAACTTTACTAAAGAGGAAATCAATTGATTATGAAGACCCATACATCGTCGATACCTTGATATCATTATTCATTGGGGATACCGCTATTTCAAGACCAGCTGCTAAATTGCAATTGCAAGAGAAAATCATGAACTTTTGCTGTCAAAGTAAAAGAGCAGCTTTATCGTCCACTGTGAGTACTCTTTCTATGACTGGTTTGGAATCAGATTTCCCAAAATTGAAACAAGCCACAATCAGATTTATTAGATGGACAACCACAATTATGGCGTCGGTCTCTGCTGATGATCAAACAGATGATTTTAATATCAAGATTGCTGATCAATTGATTCAAAATTTACAGTTGGAACGACAATCGGAAACAGGGGGGAGCTTTAGTTCATTTATGTTGCAGCGTAGATACCAGTATGAAGCGCTTGCTTTGATTTTAAGACGAGCACCAAAGTTAGAAAATTTGACGTTTGTTAAGTTCTTGTTTGAAATGTTGCAAAATGATTCGCCGGATCTCAGAACAAGTATTCAAGAAGCTCTATCTAGCTTAATTGCTCATCTAACTACATTACCAGATATGCATAAGCTTGAACTAAAAGATTATCTCCAAACTCTTATTGAAAGCACCAGTAACCTTATAAATTCAGATAAAAAAGACAATTCAGATGCGTGCAGATACATGGCTATCAAATTCTCCAATTCATGTTTACCATTCGATGATCCAGAAGCTAGAATTCTTGACATTTTAGTTCAAACCCCACATGACAAGCCAGATACAATTGAAGAAGCCGCTAGAGGTCTACATCCGTATTGGTTTGGTCTATTACAATCGTCGAATACTAAAGAATATAAATCAACTTCCGAACTTCTTGGTTTCAAAAACGCCAACACTTTGAACTTTCCATCTTTTAAAGCAATGGTGAAATCATTGAACGGTTTAAAAGATGTCAATTTCAATAAATGCATTAAGTTTGTGTTACAGTGTCTTGTCATGCAAGCTATCAAAGGAGAAAAGACCGTTGTTGTCATTGATCAAGAGTGGGAGACTAGATTAGAAAAGGCGTTGGAATTTGATGAAAAGGTTAATAGCTTGATAGGGGAAGAACTTAAGAGATTAGCGCTCGCACCAGCCGTTGATACCGAAGGTGATTTGATGTTGGTTGAGGGTGTTGATTCTTCCGACTGGAATACCCTTGATGTCTTCATCAATTCCTTACTGGATCATCTTTCATATAGTTCTGATCTCGATACTGCCAGAACTCTAACAAAAGTGTTATCAATGTGCCAACCTTCTACGATTTCTAAGTTGGTTCCTAGAATCGATGATTTAAAAACTTCTCTATCGAAGATTTTATCAGAAGACGGAAAATTATACATTTCAAAGATTCTTGGTATCGTTGTTTCACACCCAGATTACAATGACCAACTGGCTGCCAAGACACTCGCATCCTTATTAGAAATCAATGAAGTCACTGCTGTTGGTTATGTTGCGTCTAGATTGGTATTATCAAACAGAGAATCAATACTCTCTCCAGAGTTGTTTAACGCTATCTTGGAAAAGACCAACAAGAGTCTAGATTCGTCGAATTCAAAATTGCTGAGATCTTCATTAGAGTGTATATCACAACTTTCAATGTTTGGCTGTCTGGGTCCAGTTCTACAACTTTCAGATAAATTAGAGGAGTATAAATCACAGTTTACCGATAGATTGATTCCACTAGTCAAGAAATCGGACGAAAGAGCCACCATGGCATTATCATTCCTTTCTCTCTCTCAAAAACACGAACTAATAACTCAGGATTCAATGACTGATGCTGAAGGTGAGTTAAATCTCTTTGAGAAAGCTTTATACGACACACATCTTTCAAAGGAAACTGAATATTTGTTCACCACCGGCGAGGCATACACTATACTTGCTGCTGGTTGGAATGCTAAGATTATGGATAAGAAAATTGATATTCAAAACTCTGATTTCAAACCTAAACTTCCATCATCTACAGAAAGACTCTTACCATTGTTAAGCATGATTTTAAAAGCATGTAAGCATACAAAGCCTGCTTTGAGAAGAGCAGGTTGTATTTGGCTATTATCTATGACTCAGTATTGTGGTCATTTACCGGAAATGAAGGAGAGATTGGGTGATATTCATGTTTCATTTATGAGATTCTTGTCAGACAGAGACGAATTGATTCAGGAATCTGCATCTAGAGGTTTGAGTATTGTTTACGAAATGGGTGATGTGGATTTCAAAGACACTTTGGTTCACAACTTGTTGTTGTCATTTACTGATTCTAATAAGACTAAAAATTTAATCAGTGGATCGATCGATAACGAAACTGAATTGTTTGAACCAGGTGTGTTAAATACTGGTGATGGTTCGGTTTCTACATACAAAGATATTTTGAGTTTAGCCTCAGAGGTTGGTGATCCAAGTTTAGTTTATAAATTTATGTCGTTGGCTAAGAACTCTGCATTGTGGTCGTCAAGAAAAGGTATTGCTTTTGGTTTAGGTGCTATCTTGGATAAATCAAAATTAGACGAATTGATCTCCAAAGATAGCAAGCTATCCAGCAGACTGATTCCAAAGTTGTTCAGGTACAGGTTTGATCCAAGCACATCGGTTGCGAAAACAATGAATGAAATCTGGTCTACTTTGATCCTTGATTCATCTAAAACAATCACCGCTAACTTTGATATCATTTTGAAAGAACTTTTAACTAATATGGGTAACAGAGAATGGAGAGTGAGACAGGCAAGCACTGCCGGTTTACAAGACTTGCTCAGATATGTTGCATTAGAAGACTACGAATCTCACTTGGAAAAAATTTGGACAATGTCATTCAGAGCAATGGACGATATCAAAGACAGTGTTAGAAAAGAAGGTAATTCGTTAACAAGATATTTAGCAACTACGATGGTTACTAAAATTACTAACGCTAATTCGGAAAATGCTGGTAAATCAAACGAAGTTTTGAAACAGTTGATTCCATTCTTATTAGGTTCCAATGGGTTATTAAATGAATCTGAAGATGTTAAATCATTTGCATTTGATACTATTCTAAAACTATCTAAAACATCTTCATTAGCATTAAAGCCATTTGTTTCTGAAATGGTTGAGCAAATGGTAGTTTTGATGTCTTCCGTTGAGCCTCAGATGATTAATTACTTAACTTTAAATGCTGATAAATACAACATGAAATCAGAGGATATCGATGCTCAAAGATTAAACATTGTTGGCAATTCTCCTATTATGGAAGCAATTGAAAGATTAATGAATTTGTTAGATGATAATTTGATGCCTCAGTTTGTTATCAGTTTGTCAAATGCAATTAAGAAATCTGTTGGGTTACCATCCAAAGTTACCGGGTCCAAGATTATCATCAACTTAATCGTTAAACATCTCTTTATTTCTCAAAAGTATGGCGATGACCTGCTGAAAATGTCCGTTAGTCAGTTAAAAGACCGTAATGAAACAATTGCCAGATCATATGCCGTTGCAATCGGATATTGTGTTCGTATCTCATCCTACAAAAAAATTGAATCGCTTTCAAAACGATTAACTAAATACTATTTTGAATCCAAAGACGATGAATCAATGAAAAAAATATCTGCTGTTACTTCGGAAGCCATATCCAGATACTCCAATGATAGATTCCAATCAATTGCAACGTCATTCCTACCGTTAGCATTTGTCGGAAAGCATGACTTAAACAAAGATATAGGCAAAGTTTTTCAAAAAGAATGGTTGGATTCCACTTCTGGTGGTGCTAACTCTATCAAACTATACCTGAAAGAAATAATCGAACTCACCAAACTGCACATTCAGTCGACGGACTTCCAAATCCGTCAAGCAATTGCATTATCAATCATTGAAGTTGTCGATAAATCAGGTGACCATTTCAGTCATCTATCCCAATACCTATCTGATTTATTCTCTATATTGCTAGAATCTCTCAAAGGTCGTTCATACAAAGGCAAAGAAGATTTACTAAATTCATTGGTTCTGCTATCCATCAATACAGAAGGTTATTTACTCGAAACGGGGAACAGTTCTGTTTTCGAAGCTTGTAAGAAAACGGTTTTGCTGGAGGCTAGACGTAAGAACAAAGAATATGCCAAACACTCGATTAAATCACTAGGTAGGTTTATTGGAATGTATCCTGATGAAGATATGTGTTCGGAGTACATCGATTTAGTGTCTACAATGATATTACCGAAACCAAAGAGTAGTTCTGACATGGATACAGAAGGCAGTGGTGATTCTGACAACGGTATTACTGGTAATGGTAAAGAGATAGTCAACAAAAAGTTGAAGGATGCTAAAATTGAAGAGTTTAAGTTATCACTTGTGGAAAATCTTGTTATTGCTGTGAATGTTAAAGAGCCTAGTGGTCAATTAGTTGAATTCATACTTCGCTCATTAAAAATTTTCTTTGACTCCGATTCTGGTATTAGTTACACTTACAAATCACAGTTATCCAGTATTGACTGTTTGATTTTATTGATTAATAAACTAACGAAATTGAATGATCATGCATTGAACTCAGATACTGTTGGTCGTATTTATGAAACTTGGTGCGTTATCGAGCAAAACTGTGCAACGAAAGAATCTTTACAAAATGTTCTTGTCAGTTTCATAAGATTAACTAAAGCAATAGCCACTAAAGTTGTTCATAATGACACTGTTAAAAAAGAGACATGTGTTGCTAAATTGTTGCAACTTCAGGATGAAAAGATCAATTCGGTTATTAACACTGAGATTCAAAAGGCTCTTGAAGATATTTAATTAGTGTGTTTATTTATCTATACAACTATATAGGTACTCTTTTTACTATTCATAAGGTGGGGTTGAGTTATTTACCCTGTAATTTATTCCCCCGTAGAGCTGAACTGTTGAAGCAGAACAGATAATAGATCTCATGTAATAATTGCACACCCGTGGTGTTGCGTCCTAATTGTTCCCTTCGTGAAAACAATGCTTCGCAGCCTGACCAGCCAGGAGTTGCCCCGCGTGGCGATAGTCCCAGTCGCTCACCTTATCTGAGCGATTTAATCATTATATGCGGAAATTCACTGTAATGTTGATGTTGATCAAACTTGAATAAAGTGATAAAACATTCAATTGAGTGTAAAAAACCTATACGTGTATTAAACTATACAAGGATAAAGAAAAAAAACAAAGCGTTGTAAACCTATAACCTATGGCCTCCAACCTAGCAACCACCACGCAATCTCAAAACCAAGTGCAAGGTGGACTCCTTTTGAATGTTGTAATCGGATAATGTTCTACCGTCCTCTAGTTGCTTACCTGCAAAGATTAATCTTTGTTGGTCTGGTGGAATACCTTCCTTATCTTGGATCTTCGACTTAACGTTATCAATAGTATCAGAAGATTCAACCTCTAAAGTAATGGTCTTACCAGTTAATGTCTTGACGAAGATTTGCATACCACCACGCAATCTCAAAACCAAGTGCAAGGTTGACTCCTTTTGGATATTGTAATCGGATAATGTTCTACCGTCCTCTAGTTGCTTACCTGCAAAAATTAATCTTTGTTGATCAGGTGGAATACCTTCCTTATCTTGGATCTTCGACTTAACGTTATCAATAGTATCAGAAGATTCAACCTCTAAAGTAATGGTCTTACCAGTTAATGTCTTGACGAAGATTTGCATACCACCACGCAATCTCAAAACCAAGTGCAAGGTTGACTCCTTTTGGATATTGTAATCGGATAATGTTCTACCGTCTG
>JAHDIT010000056.1:76857-89384 GCA_019232045.1 Ogataea degrootiae
ATACCACCACGCAATCTCAAAACCAAGTGCAAGGTTGACTCCTTTTGGATATTGTAATCGGATAATGTTCTACCGTCTTCTAGTTGTTTACCTGCAAAGATTAATCTTTGTTGGTCAGGTGGAATACCTTCCTTATCTTGGATCTTCGACTTAACGTTATCAATGGTGTCAGAAGATTCAACCTCTAAAGTAATGGTCTTACCAGTTAAAGTTTTAACGAAAATTTGCATATTTGTATGTTTAAGAGTTGTGTTTATGTTGTAATTGATGATGAGTCAATGTTATGGATAAAACAGGAAACTAAGAAAGCGGTAAAATAACGATAGAGAAAGCATTGAGAAGGAAAAAGAGAGAGTATTTATAGAGAGGACTAAACTGAGGGAGAAAGAAGGAACAGCAAACGGGTGGCAAAAACCGAATGAGTAAAAGGAAGCTACCGAATCGCCCAATTGGGGAATTCTGAATATTTGGTGTTCTTCTGTGGCGCAGCTGGGAAAACAGCTGGGAAAAAAAGGTGTAGAAGGGAAATGTGGCGGCGAGGGAGGAGAAACAGCAGTGGGGCTGTGAAAAAGCTGTTTTAATCTTGGAGTTAATCAGAGGGAGAGGAGTATTTGCTCCTCCTATCAGACAAGACAAAAGCCATCGTTGTTACATCCATGGATAGACAATTTATTCTCCGAGATGATAATAGATATTTCTTTTTCTTGTCTACTTCCAATTACCATGACCCTGAGTTTACAGGTTTATCACCCCCAATTTAACTGATGATGCCCTATTCTACAGTAATAAGTTGAAAAAGAAATTCCAAAGGTGAGATCTACTACCCCTTTAGGCCCAGTGATTCACGTAATCTTTTTGCTAAATTTAGTAGAGTATGACTGCCCTACCTACTGTTCAGTTCATGTCTATTATGTGGCTCGTGAAAGTCCGGACAAACTGTGTACGTCAACACAGGAATCTACATGTATCTTGGACTAATGGGTTTGCTTGTTGTTTGAAAATTTTTCTCTTCCTTCCAATTTCAGTTCAGATTGTCTTCAACAATCAATTATCCAGTTATAGCGCTATACGTTACCTATTCATCAACTATAGATTATTGAGAAGCTGTCACATACACTTAGAATATCACTACCAGCTAAATACAGTAACCGCACCTTCAACAACAACGGCTCATCAATTTGCAATGAGATAATTTGCGGGGTGCCATTGTGCGCAATGCCATCTGGTATCTCAAGCATTCACCGAATTCGGATGGAATAATATACGAACTCTAAACAAATATAGTAACTTATAAAAATATAATCAATGTGATCAGAATCAGAAATTTAAATGGATTGTAATTTGTATACTATAGGGTCCTGTATAACCCAAATCTAGTACTTCGTTAATCCAATGATCTATTGTGCCACCTTTTCTGGAACCCGACCTAGAAAGGTTGACGGCGTTTCGGTTCAGTTCATACCGATAAGAATATACTGGTGCTTTACAACATTAAGAGTGAGACAATATCAAAGTGATCTGAGAAGTATTAGGAGATATTATTATTAAAAATGTGTTTCAAATTAAAAGGTGGGAAATTAGCGCATACTGCGACTTAAAATATGTGCCAATTTGGCATGTACTTAAAAAGTACAAGATATGAAAAAATAAACAGAAAACAAACTAAATGCAAAATAATTATTAAGTATAAAATCAAACAGAATTCGGATTTATGAGAAAAAAACACAAATTATTAAAATAAATCCAATCTGTAGATTAATGTGGGTATATGTATTAAAAAAGTTGTATAATAGGATTCGTATAATTTCTTCAATTAACATTATTAGAGATCGATTTATCAACTCTAAATGGATTATTTTCACTTAGTGCTCTTCTTGATGAAAACGATGATGAATTCGATCTATCAATTATCAATGAATTCGATCTATTCACAGGCATTGAAGAACCAATTTTGTAGTTCCCACTATTATCGTTTGATCTATTGATATCCCTTAGATTAATAGCCCTAGGTAGAGGCACATCTTCCCCAATCTCTAAAATGTTACTCAACTGGTTCTTTTTATTTTTCAAATTCATTGGAACGTCCCCAATGTTTTTCGAATTCTCGGGATATGTATCCATTTCACCTTCTGAAGATGACGAAAAATGGTTCAAGCCATTGAACAATTCCGACCTATTAATGTCCAATGACTTTGTCTGACGAATCGGCCTACTGTCCAGCTCTGGTCTCATGTTTATACCCGAATCGATTGAAGATCTAGACGTTGGCGATTGCATCGATAACCTCAAGTTCCTAAATTCAGCACGTTTTGCGTCTAGTCTCTCTTCACTTTCAACTAATTTCGTAATCTCTGATGCTTTCTTTCTGATATTTTGTGATTGTTGGATCAATTGTCGGTTGTTATGCTTAGTATCGGCTTGATACTCTATTAACGTTTTAATGGAAAATTTATTGGCGTTCAGCCATTTTATGAAGTCATCAGAACCAGTTTGAAGTATAAAGTAAATGATGGTTAATGATTTTGATATTTGAATTGGGTGCTTTGATTTAAGTCTTTTTGAAAGTTTTGTAGTTATTATATTTAGTTCGGATTTATCATAGGTTAGCTGAGAAAGCTCATTTAATTCCGAGCTTATTGGACCCCAAGCTGTATTCCTTGTCGATTCCTTGATTAATGATTCGGTATATCCGGGTTTTCTTAATCGTAACCTCAGTTTGTTCATGATTTATCTGTGTATTCTGATCGTGTAACTAAGTATAGGGTGATCACAGGTTGTTGGTAGTTGTGCTTTGCAGCGAATGCGGACTTGTATACAATAAGCCGATTATTATCCTTTCTTCCTTAGTTGAAAACGGTACGACTACTTGGTAGACATCAAAAGGGATGCAGGTGGTGGAAATGATTGATGATCAAGAAAGTAGATATATCATACAGAAAACTAATATGCTCTGATTCCGCAAGTTTATAGACTGATGATGATTCAGCAACCAAGGTCGGCAAGCCCGGTTTCCTGCCTAAATGATTGGCGCCAAATTTTTTTTAATCCTATTTGAGTATTTGAGACTGATTCTAAACGGAGGCATTTTGAGTCCGGGAGAAGGTGCCAACCGGCATTTAGAAGATACGAATCAAGCTAAAGTTTTTAAATAGATTACTTTAGACGTTTAAACGATTTTGAGACTTTTTATAAATTCTATTTGGCACATTACAGCGCAAAAAACGATATTTTAATAAATTTACAGACGCCAAACACACAACAAAGCTACTAGTTTCCGGTTATCTTCGCAGAATAGAACAACCCATCATCTCCAATTAATTTAAGACCGTAATCAACTCTGACAACAGACGACACAATCGTAGCACAGCCAAGAGAGTCCAATAAACCAGTTTCCTCAGATCCCCAAACTTTACCCTTCTTAGAATATCTAAAGGCAGACTTCCCAATAATCAGCAACGAGGATGATTTGTCAACTGATAAGGATTCGCTAGTTATCTCGGATGGTGCCAGAACTGATTGAAAAACGGCTTTACGCACGTCGTAAATACCAACTATCTTACGTTGAGAACCATTATCGTTCGTTATTGAGTACGATATTATTAAAGAGTAACCGTTTGGAGCAAATAGTAATTTTGTAACTCGGGATTCAGTAGCCGACTGGACTTCAGTAGGTGGTTCAATCTTCAGGGCTTCTTGGCACTGGACGATATCAACAATAGAAACTTGACTAGTTCCAGATAGTCCAAATGCAGTTAGCAAACCATCGGTGTGTATAGTTGATGCAGTGTAATCAATGCTAGTTTTTTTTGACTTGTAAATGGCGACAGGTAATTCCTGATCATGAACATCTGAATAATCGTATATGGTGTATCTGTATTTGGAAGCAGCAATAAAGTATTTTAATCCAGGATGTTGAATGATTGAAACTATAGGCTCTGTTGTGCTAATTTTCAATTGGTTGGAGGATTCTGTAGGTAAAGAAAGAAGAATGTCACCATTAGAACAGCCATATGCCACCATATAGTTGTCTGACAACCAGGTCAAACAAGTGATAACTTGTGATTTCGTAGCTGTGAAAGTATTTAATATTTCAGAATTTTGCAAATCGTATATGATTTGTTTGTTATTTGATAGTACAATGGAAACCATGGTTTGATCATGGTTTAGAGCGGAATATTTGATGGTAGTTTTTTTAGTAACTTTGAAAACTTGTTGAGTTGATTCAACGGTAGTTGAGAGTGGAGCAGTACCGAATGGGAACTTGAACTTTTCAGATTTATGTTGTTCGTACAATTTCATTTGAGATGATTGTAGGTTCGAAATAACATCTGGACTCATTGGCTCAATATCTTCTTCCTCGTAATCTTGGTCTTGTTCGATTGGAATTGAATCCATTAGTTCAGGAATAGGTTCACCTCTACCAATTTGGATAGCCAAATCTTGTAATGCCTTCTTTGCCTCATCTCTCTCTTGAATAGCATGTGCAGCCACTCTAACAGCAGCATCCTGTTTGTACAATGCCAGACTTAACTCTTTCTTTGTATCAGTCAATTGTTTTCGTAGCTCAAACATTTCCAAAGCCAACGAATCCCATTCTTTTTGGAACACGGATAGCAAAGAAGGAATGGATGTATGATTTGAGTCTTTCACTATTAGAGGTTTTTCAGAGTAGGATAGATCAATGGGTAATAGGTCATCTAAGGATAGTGGTTGCTGTGATATTGGATCTAGGCCATTTTGGTTAATGTACTCAACAATAAGTCTCTTTTCAAAGATCCTGCTTGAACTTGGTGAGAGCACTGGCTCGGTTGCCGGTTCTCCTGAGATTGAGCAAATCATGGTTGTGGGTGCAATTGGATGTTTACAATTGAATCTGATATGACATGCAAATCCAGCTTTGACTGAAATACTGTATACAGAGATTTACACCATACTTAATTATAACACCCAGATCCCTACAGTCCACATTTAAAACGTAGTAACAAACTCGAAAAATTTTCTAAGGTGGTGTTATGTCAGTAATTATGTCATCAGTGTTTCAGCCTCCTCTTTCCGTTTGATCAGATGTGGCTGGAGATGGAGTATAGCCTTCAACACTCTGTGGCGCAATACCTCGTCTGACTCTTCCGAGTTCCTGCCCGTCCCGGACACATTCCGCTCACCGCATCACAGCCCCCAGTAAAAAATTTGCACTCGCGGGACTAAACATCTACCGACCACCGTTCGCTACAATAATTTGCAAACCTGTGGCCGGCCTAAATGGCTCCCTGGTGCTGGCCCGGCACTTGTGAGAATCTTTGCATGTCGCGTGGATTTTGCCAGCAAATTTGGCAGGGACCAAATTCGAGATTATCGCCAGGACTAAACAAGAGAATAATTGCTGTTATTGTTAAGTGAGCAGAACAAGTTGGTCTTTGGTTTTTGGTCCAACGACAGCATTCGTTCCTTATTTTTGATTGCCTTCCTTTCTTTCAATTCATATGCTTTCTCATTCCTCTTAAACCTCGGGAACCCTGTCTGTCCACAGAAAGGCATAGCATAAAACCCATACTTGTTGACCCTAGGAGCATACCAACCTGTCACGATTTATCAATCATCCAAATTCCAATTGAAGCTTTTTTTCCATTTATTTTGATCGATATTTAGTCCTCGTAAGATCAATTTTAGAAACTTCAACACGTTATTGTTTACTTTTATTCCATTGTTATTCCACTTAAATTCTCCCATATTAAGTCACTTATAGATACACCATAGAGTTTGTTTGATTAAATCATGAAGCTATAAATTTCCACTGAGATTTTTCACTTTTACGTTATCAATATATATAATATTATTGCCTTGGTACAACTTTTTCTCCACATATTATATCAGTTGAATTATAAAAAGCTCGATCAAGCCTTTTTTGTATCCTCCATTACAATATCCGAATCAACTTGTTCCATCTTTAGAAAAAAATCTGGAGAAAACGAAAAGTCATTTTTTATCATACTGGAATATTCCCCGAAACCCAAAAAACAAAAGAGGGTTCTATATAATACCATAGTAAAATGTCACCTGATCTGCTACAAAATATAAGGATAGATGAGCAATTCTCTTCCAATCAACCTCAAAATAGAGATATAACTTCAAGAGACGTGTCCCCCTTTAGCAGGTCTGCTACAGGTCTTGACGACGATGGTAAGACAGCATCAGCAAACACAGAAATATCAGCAAAGTCAGCTGTTCAGTCATCAAATCCAAATTCGTCGTCCGTCTCTCCAAAAAAGCCAAACCCAAAATTTGCTGGGTTAAAATATAAGGGTAGATTACCAATCACCGAAGTTAATGAATTGGTTGACCTTTGTGAAGAATTCATTAGATCCAAAAATGTTACAGGTTTGGCGATGGTGGCTAGACAAAGGGGTTTGCCACCTTCTTTGAGGCACAAGATTTGGCCTGTTTTACTAAAATACCATCCCTACGTTCTAGATCCTTACATTCAGCCAGATTACGAAGAAGAAGAGGATGATGATGAAGATGATGATAATCCGGCAAACGATACTGATAAAGAAGAAATTCCAATTCAAAAGATAAAGTTTGATTTGAACAAGTACGTCAGAAATGCTGAACGTTATAAGCCGAAGACCTTAAACCCTGACTTGAAAGACTTATTTGAGATTCAAGATAAAATTTTCTACACAATTGAAATGGCAATTGCCAAATTTTTGAAAAAATGGGGGTCTATCGTTCATTACAATTCAGGCTTAACTTGGATCGCTCTAGGTTTGGCTGAATGGGTCCCACCTTTGCCGGACTCACAATTTGTTTTGTGTGGCAAAGACGATGTTGCCAAAAATGGCACCAAGTTGAGAAACTTGAACGATGACGAATTTGAAAAATTAGAGCATGGTAGTGAAGCCACTTTTAATTCAACAAGCTCCACAATTGACTCAACCCCATTATTGTCAACCTCTCCTAAATCAATATCCAGTTTTGAAAGTGTAAGTGCATCTTCAATAACTGACAATAACTCCTACCCATTCAAATCTATGACTTTTGCTGAAGTTTACGAAAGATTAGTGTTGGTGATTTTACATACCCCAGATCCGTCAATTAAGAATGGATTGAAAGCAACTTCTTCGAACACTTCAAGTTCAAGTGATTCTTCTGAGAAAGAATATACTGATGACTTACCTAAACTTGGTGGCTCAATTGAAGATAGAATTTCTTTCTTCTTATACTGTCTTAGAAAGTTACTACCAGAACTACAAAAGTTTTTATCTGATGAAGATTCATTGAAAGGTGATTGGATATTATGGTGGTTAAAATATGGTGGGTCTAAAGTTTGGTCAAGGTACGATAGAGGTAGGGTCTGGGATATGATATTAGGTTTCAGGATCGACTGTGCCAAGTTTGAAAAAGATTTAAAACAATTAAGAACCTTGAGCGACGAAACCATTAGACTGTTGGGTCCTGATTTATTCTGGAATCCGATGATTGACAATGACGACAATGATTCAACAACCACAGGTGGGTCTGCAGCAATGGTATATAAAGGAAGATCTTCCAGTATTAAGACCTTGTTGAATCAAGTTTCCTTTGGGTCTGTGGATAGAACGCCCACATTATCATCATTGGCTATCAAAAGTGATTTATCGGATGAAGATGCAGATATTGAGCCAATTACAGATTTGCCATTTTCACAAATCGATCCGCATATTCAGTTAATTTTCATATCCATTGCCTTTTTGAAATCCAAAGAGTTTACAATTATGGAATTGGATCAATCGGAAATTAAGCAGCTATTGAATAGATTATCTTCATTGAAAACTTCTGAAATCAGATCGTTTGTCGGTGGTAGTAGAGTTGATGACAAGAGAGTCGTTGAGTCAAATACAAGCAATTCAGTATCCGGTAACAACAGTTCTATAAACGTGAATACTGGTACCGGCATTGCTACGAGCAATCCTCCTTCAAACCATTCAGGTACTCCATCGTTATATGATTTGTCATCCAACGGTGGTGGATGTTGCCCAGCTTGCGGTAATGTTGGTTGTGCGGTTTGTAGTGCATCTAGTAGTGCCCATCATAAGAAATCAAATAGAGATATTGAGAATATTATCGTTGAAGCCGGCGAGTTGTGGAGAAGGTTCATATATACTGAGATGATTGAGGATCGTTGATTTTTCTAAGCAGATTTTTTGATTATATTTTTTTTTTTTTGATTTTTCTCTTTTTTTTGGCGGTTGTCTAGTCTTTTGACCTTTACACCCATCATGATTATGACTATATTGTGGGTATGTTGCATTGTGTATGCTTTCTTTTCTCTTCTTAAACGTTTTTTCCAAAAAATTTCAAAATAAAAGCACTATTTATACCATTCATTCGTTGATACAAAGCAATACTATTAAGTTCAAAAAAAATCGAATCTTTAATTACAAATTGTATACATATTATATTGTCTATTTAAATAGGGGTAGGCACCATCGTCAACTTCTACCAGAATCTTTTGGCCTTTTCCTCTTCTTGCTTCTTTTCCTCATCTTGCTTTTTCAAGTTGTGTGCCTGTTGTCTTCGTTGCATTTCCTTCTCTACGGCAAGTCTATTAGCCTTCATCTTGTCATCTTCGGCTTTCTGACGTTGCTCCAATTTGTTCTTCCTCTTAGTATCAGCAACCTTTTTCAGACGTTGCAGTTCTTGGGTTTGCTTCTCATTTCGCTTGTTCTTAAAAAGTTGTTCTAGTCTGTGAATTTCGTTATCCCTTTCTGCTAATTTCTCTTTCAACTTTCTTTCTAATTCAGTTTCTGAGAAATCGTCATTCGCTAGGTCAGCATTATTTTCTTCTCCATCACCACTATTCTCTTCTCCATCACCACTATTCTCTTCTCTATCACCACTATTTTCTTCTCTATCACCACTATTTTCTTCTCTATCACCACTATTCTCTTCTCTATCACCACTATTCTCTTCTCTATCACCACTATTCTCTTCTCTATCACCACTATTTTCTTCTCTATCACCACTATTCTCTTCTCTATCACCACTATTTTCTTCTCTATCACCACTATTTTCTTCTCTATCACCACTATTCTCTTCTCTATCACCACTATTCTCTTCTCTATCACCACTATTTTCTTCTCTATCACCACTATTTTCTTCTCTATCACCACTATTCTCTTCTCTATCACCACTATTCTCTTCTCCACCACCACTGTTCTCTTCTCCATCACCACTATTCTCTTCTCCATCACCACTGTTCTCTTCTCCATCACCACTATTCTCTTCTCCGTCACCACTCTTCTCTTCTCCATCATCAGAACCACCCAATCTCTTTGCCTCTTCAGACTTCTTTTCGTCATCAATCTTTCTTAACAGCTCCTTTTCTTCTCTCTTCAATTCTAATAATTCCAGTTCTCTAATCTTTTTATCTTGACTTCTTTCCTTTTCTCTCTCAAGCATTTCCTTGTGTTTCTGTTCATCGTTAACGTTAGAGTTAATGATATCGTGATCAGAAGTCTTTCTAAACTTAACAAACTTGTAGTTTTTACCATTTTTACCACTGATGTCTGGGTTCAATGGGAAGCTTCCGAATACTTCCTCTTTTGCTGATTCTTCTTTTTTGGAAATCTTACCCTGGTTAGCGTTCAATTTAGCTAATATCTCAGCTTCCAGGTTTTTATTTGCTTCAGAAAGACCACCAGAAGCTTCATTGTGCAGACTATTGTGATCATGGTCCAAACTTTCGTATTCATCATACCAATCATCGTCCACGTCTTGTAAATATTCATCAACTTCACTCCAATCGATATCGATATGTCTCCTTAAATCGGTGTTCTTGAAAAAATTAAACTTTAAAACGCTCCATTCATCAGAGGTTTCCTCAAAAGCTTTAGTCCAGATTCTGTCGTAAAACTTCTTAATTCTAGCTTTTTCTACTTTATTCTTTTCTTCTTCGGCAAGCCACTTCATATGTTTCAAATCATCAGAAGATGGTTCATAAATATGCCAAATGGTATAATGCGGTAGTCCAATAACACTGAGGTTCATAGTCTTGCATAACTTACCAAAACCTTCTGTTTCAGCGTGTTTCAAGTATGAAAACGCAGGGAACATAGCACCCGATCTGAAAACTCCACCTTTAGCCAAGATAGAAACACCTCCAATACCATCCAACTCCATTTCAACCTCAGGATCCCCAAAAGGATCCCTCAAATAAGCTAAATGAGTACGCCACGTTGCATACTCTGGGTAACCTTCGACAATAACTGCATCTTCATCCAACTTATCAGCTAGCTCAAGACCTCCCTCACTCTCTTGCCAAGAGTTCAAATCGTATGGTTGTTCGTAACCTAGCCAATCAGGCAATGGTCTCCAAATATTGGGCACGATAACATCCTTATTATGATGCATCAAATCTTCAATAATAGTATCTGGAACAGTTTCAACATCCGCATCTCTCCAATACACCCAAGCGTGATCTGGACGCAATGCAGTGGACAACAACCAGTTTCTAGCAATTGCCATTAGCTTACGTCTTGGACCTTGTGCTTGGAATCCGTGTCTATCAGAAAACGACTGCCCGATGATCTGTCCGAAATCTTTTTCGTAAATGTTAATACGACCAAAATGCAACGACTCGTCTTTATCAGATTGGATTTCCTTCATGTAACGTTTCAGATCTTTGATTGTGGAATCCGAAGTATCCGAAATCAGGAATGCAAGGTCTATTAAGTTATGTGGATATGTTAGCTTTTTCATATTGTCGAAAAACATAGGTAAATGGGTAGCTGCATCTCTTAACGGGACGCAAAAGAGGATTCTTTCATGGTTACTCCAACCTTCTGCTGTTGAGCCAGAATCTTTCAAATCGTAGAATTCAATGTTAAAGTCATCGTATAATCCAGATTCAGATTTGTAGCCCGATGGGAAATCAGGGTAGTATAATGGTTCACTATCAATCCCTGATGCAAACTCAAGTTTAGAAACTTGTGTCCAAAGTATATAACCTAAGAATAACAATGGTACGAAGGTATACAAGGCCGAAACGAAACCATGTACGAATGAATGAGAACCAGAATAGTTGTCCTTGTCTTCATCTTTACCATCATATCTCTCATCATTGATATTGTCATTATCGTCAATTCTGTCATTCTGGCGCTTAGGGGTGTGTTCTCTGTTGGCGAAGTCAGCAGTGTCTTCAACTTCTTGCGGTTGGAACTTGCCTGGTCTTTTTCTGGGTTCTAGAGAAGTGAGTACAAAATATGGTTGGCTTTTCTGTGAGCTTTCTTGCTCGATATGGTCCATGAGCTTACCCATGTCAATACTGGGAGCTTCTGGCATTCTTGCTGGTGATTTTGACTCCGTTTTCTTATAATAATGTGAGTTTCTCCGTGATTATCTCTGCTTATCTAAAAATTACCTCAAAAAGAAAAAATGTCCAACTCAACGGGTGTGCCAATGTACAAGTCAAATACTATGCGATCGATGTGTTGTGTAAAGGAAGAGGAAATGTAAAATATTAGGTGCTGTGAGAGGTTGATGGTGGTGTAGTATAATTAAATGTACATGCTGTGCTGTAACTTGCAATCTGAACTTGAGTAGTATATTGGTTTCAGGAAACAATTTAAAAGGTACACCACTTCTGTAGATCTCTCGGCAAGATAAAATCGATTTCAAACGGCGATAAAATCGCATCATAATTTCGCTGGCGCACGATGGCAGTGAAGAAATCTGTTTCAGGATCTAGCCATTATTAGATTAGGTATAACAATAGAATATATTTTATCTGGTCTCCCAAGTGGAAGCACTATTATATAAACCTATGTAAGAGAAATCTATAAAGTGGGTTATATACCAGAATGTGTAAGAGTGGTGAAGCAGCCAATTAGATTAAGGTGTGATGTGTCCTCAGCCAATGTGATTACCTAATCTCCGTCCCGCATATCCCGGTGGCCTAATCTTAACAATCTGCCGATTTTATTGAAATGTAAGATGTAACTATGCAATGTGTAATGAGTAATTATACTAATTGTAACAATGTAAAATGTAATATGTAATATGTAATATGTAAGTTGCTATATAAGAATAGTGTAAAGATAGGAGTAATAACATGTAATAAGTAATGTATATATAGATGGACGATAGATACACTAATCCTTATATAACAGAAGGATTAGTGTTCGAACTGAACGGAGTAGTGTTTGAATTAAAATGAAAAATGAACGCACTCCTTCTCAGATTTTCAGATCTCCGGTTACTTTATTTTACCTAAATGGAGACATTCTAGTAAATTAACTTGGATTCATTAAATCTAATCTAACAAAAAAAAATATAAAGGCATACCGTTGAGGATGCAAAGCTAAAAGGTCATCTAAAAATACATATACACAGAGCGAGGCTAATTAATTAAAACAATGGGGGGGGGGGGGGGGGGAAAAAAAAAAAAAAGGGGAAAAAAAAAAAAAAAAAAAAAGGGGGGGGTGAAAGGGAAGAAAAAATTATGAAAAAAAAAAAAAAAAAAAAAAAACCAAAAAAGGTCCTGAAGTTCC
>JAHDIT010000057.1:0-88915 GCA_019232045.1 Ogataea degrootiae
TATTGCAGTGAACTAAGCATATCTGTAGCTTAGATAATATATTTAGAAGGTAGTGCCTTCTCCAAAAGTTCACAATAAACCGATCGACTGCGCCTTGTTGAATATGTAATCTGATCCCACATCCCTATTCTCTATTAATTACCCCACTACTTCAATCCATCTATAAGATACGATACCTCTATGGACATGTAGGAGAGACATAGAAACAATCAACCTTATCAGAACCCCTTTGTTCACCTTGTTACTCATCTAAAATACCCACAGGAACTACACCGCTCTGAACCACATCATTAATGAAATTGAAACCACCAATCACTTTGGTACATCTCAAATACTCCCTCAAAAATGCCCCAAAGACTCAGCAACAAGTTTGGCAAGTGTACAATCACATCTCCAAAGTCCTACTACCACCAACAAACTCAAAGTTGGTTGAATTTAAAATACCAAGGGTTGCCTTTTTCGGTGCGATGAAATTCAAAGATTACGTTAAGTTTACAGTACTTTCTGAAAATGGCTCATCTAATACTATCTATGATCAATCAACTATAGATAAGACTACATTGAATATTGACCAAATGCCCCAATACAGCAAAGTGAACGACGAAATAGGCACAATGAAGCTGGTATCTTCTGAAGCATCCACTATTAATTATCCGACGCCCATAAATTCCAGAGATAATGCCATTCAAAGCTAATATTGGTCCAAAATACAGTAAGACTCTTTGAAGAACTAGTTTGAAGACGTACCCCCAGTTTACTCTTCTGATTACCAAACAGGTATACACCTCCAAACTGCTTGCAAGACTATCGAATGAAGGTCACCATTTTACAGATACCTAGTTGGAATACAGAGTATCTTTCCACCAGAATTAGATACAACTTACAGGTTAATTAATTCCTGTTTACTCCTCCTTTGCTCGATTTATATAGCTTGTTTAGATGGATTAACAAAGGGGCACTACTTCCCAGTTTGTAACTATATCTCATATTTCCTTAACAGTTTACCAATTGTTATATTGTTGCATACAAGTAATTATAATATCATCTATAACAATAACAGAAACTCCGTATTTAATTTTTCATATGTGTAAGACGATCGACCTCATAAGATCAAAGATCGACGTGACCAACTGTAACCTTTAATGGAGTGTTTACAAGATGCCGCTGTTCATCTTTGGATACAATCATACCTGGTAAATCCTCAATGACACTAAAGTAAAACAATTGAGTGAATAGAACCATTAATATGGAGGCTGACGAGATACGAATCTCTAAAATTGCCGATGACTTACTATCAACTATCGGTTCAAACCTCTCAATTATTCTCCATGAAGATAACCATCAACCTTCAAATACTGATCCGCCTGTAACAATACCACAGTCAGCAACTTTCCAAACCTTAATTACCACAGTAGAACAATTCCAACCGTGTCCACAATTGATTGATCCGAAACTTCGAAATTTTATAGAGAGATTGGTGACAGCGTACGTTACAAACAGTTTATCAAATGAGAAAAACAACAACAAATCTGATGTATCTTCGATAATAGGCGAGCTATTCTACACGTTCACTAAAGTCAGAGGTGTGAAAACTGTGTCTAACTGCTTGTCTAGTGATATATACCTCTTGACATCAGTCATAGACAGATTACAAAGCAGTGAACTAAAGCTTCCATGGCAAGAAAGGTTTTTCTTATTGGTCTGGTTATCTGTTCTTATCCTTGTTCCGTTCCCCTTGTTATCATTATCAACGGACTTACCTACTGCCACTTACAACCTCTCTTTGGTATATCTGGAATCAAGCGGTAAAGAGAACGATGCATCTTGTTTATTACTTGCAAGATTGTTGTCAAGGGACGATTGCTCCAAGTTGTTCATGGATAGGTTCATAACTGAGAATTTTAATACTTTGGAATGGGAACAAAGTGGTGTTGCCAAGAAAGTTGGGCTATTAAAAGTGATTAATTACTTGTTGAAGATGATTGATGTTGCTAGCATGGAACCTTATCTACAAAGAATCTTAACATTAATATCAAATGAGCTTAATGATGATGGCGACGGTGAGAGGAATAACGGCGGATCAATGGCTATCGCTAGATATTACGTTAAAATCCTGGGTAAATTGTCCCTAATGTTTTGTAAATTGCAAGAATATGATCCCATTGAAGAGTTGGTTGATATGCTGGTGCTTTTGGTTGGTCATGATGATGGTATCGTCCGGTATTCGGTTGCTAAACAAGTATCCAAGATCACTGTAGTATTGGACGATAAAACGATGAAAAGAGACATCATTTTGTATTTTTTAAATGACTTGGAAATCAACAATTTAGACTTGTCTGATGGGCCTTTGAGGTTAGATTTGAATGTCGATTATGAAACTTTAAACGTTGAGAAATATCACGGCATAGTGTTAACGCTTGGTGAATTTGCAAGGCATCGATTACTCTCCTCTAATGGTTTACTCAATGGTTGTATATCGATCTTACATAAGACTCTTTTTGCCGAACAGCATAGATTGACGCATTCAGTTGGTGGGTCAGTGAGAGACGCTAGCTGCTTTGTTGCATGGTCATTAGCTAAGAAGTACAAGACTGTGGAATTACACTCTAAGCTATGGGTGAGGTTGTTTACCGATTTGTTGGTGACTTGTTGTTTTGATCGAGATTTAATGATTAGAAGAGCGGCATCGGCTGCTGTGCAAGAGTTGGTGGGAAGACACGGGGATGTTATACTTCCTGAAATGATTAAATCTGAAGGTGACAATATTTTTATTAATGAGTATAAAGTGAAATTGATTGAGATATTGGATTATACAGCATTGGGTCAACTGAGTAAGTCATTTGGTCTAAGTTTGAAGATCACTGGTGATTTATCACAGTTAATGCAGTTTGAGTTCATTGATGAGTTGATTAATCATGGTATTGTCGCTGCCGATTATGAAGTTCGTAAGCTGTCAAGTGTTACCTTAAGGGATTCTCTTGCTGTGTTGAATGATAGCACAGTTGTGATTTCTACATTGACTTCCCTGTTAAAAAGGCTGGGTAATGAACCAACTAGTGGGTTGCTGTATGCAATTGCAGAATTATTAGTGCTACTGCCACCCGAAGCCAGTGTTGATTTCTCAAACCTGGAGGGTTTCTTAAGGTCGGTAAAATTTGATTATCATTGTGACCCGTATTACAAAGGTGAGGAGTACATTCACGTACTAACAAAACTACTTGAGTCCCATATCCAGTTTGAACTAACAACAAGTGAATACGAATGTGTGTTTACTATCGTTAGAATGTCCCAAGATTCTATCACTCACAAGTTCATTGAATTTACCAAAGTTTTAACAGGTGTTCCAAAGGTTTATCGCGATAGATGGGTGTATTATATCAGAAACGGCAATTTAAATGCTGCTAAAGCCATTGGTTATAATGTTGAATTGTTGAAAGACATCCTGGATGATGTGTTGGGGTTGGTAGAGGGTGGGAAGAACGTTGATGCTGAATTACGTAGCTCGCTGATCGATTCCTTGTCAATGTACTTGTGCAACGTTGCTGAGACTGGTGATGTTGACGACTCGTTGTTGCGACGTCTTGTTTGTAATTTGGACGATTATACAATTACGAACCGAGGGGATGTTGGTAGTTATATTAGGTCTTCCACTATTGACTTGATCAGTGATAACATTTTGGTATTCAAAAATAGCAGTACAGCGGTAGTTAAGGAGGTTGAGATGAAGTTGGTGAGGCTGACAGGTGAAGTTATGAACAAGATACGGTTAAAAGCCTTGAAGTTATTACTTGTTTTGAAGAACTGGGAAAGTTACTACATTGATTATTCCACATCAAATAACTTGTCCATTTCTGATGATTTGTTTGGTGGTAGTGGCGATAAACAGCAATTGCTGTTTGTTAGCGAGACGGACTATTACATGTTCTTGCTAACTGTTTACAAAGACAAGTATCTTGATTGTGAAGTTCGTGATGTTTCCAGGGAGTTTTTCAAAGGTTATTCGTTTTCCGGTGGGTCTTTGCAAGCCATTGACCCAACTATAAACTCGTCAGTGTATGCATTTATGAAGATGTGGCAGTCGTTGAATTACGAACAGAGAACTTATGTTTTAACTGATTTGCTTTCAATTTTGAAAGTTGACAAAACTATGACCTTGAAGAATGTTGTTGCCATGAAAGTGGAACGGTTTAACAAGACACAAAGTTCATGCTTGAAATTCTGGTGCAACTTGTTAGAACTAAACATGCCAATTCCTGAAACAAACCCATTGAATGCACTGTTTGTGAGAACTTATAATCTTACTTTAGGTTCTTCGAACTTACCAAAGTTGTTTACTTCAATTAGAGTGTTCACTTGTTTGCATCTTAGAGACCCTGTCAAGTTTGCCGACTGCAAGAAGAGATTAACGTGGCTCAGTGAAAAGCATCCAATAATGAAAGTTAGAAACACTGCTTTGGGTGCTTTGAAGGAAATCGATTACGAAATTAACGTCTAGAATCATGCAATATTGTAAATTCAAAATGAAAAAAAATACACTAATAAATAATATAAACTCTCTATTTTATGATATCAACGTCTACTTATCCTCCGTCAATGTAGTAACGCCCGTTGTTATCGAACTATCATTCAATGCATCCTTCAATGGAACATTCCCACTTCCCCTCTTTAAGGGCTTTGGGATACTGTCGCCTGCTTTCCAACCGATCATAAACACAAATCTAAACGTAGCAGGTAAATTCCCAGTCTTTGGATCCCCATGCAAGGCCTGATAGACTGGTTGCAAAGCGATTAGCAAATCTTTTGTGAGTTGGGGAGGGGTACTCAGCACAGAGTTAGATTCACCCATTAGTTGTAGATCAGTCATCAATGCCATAACGTCGGGGTATTCCACCACTATTTCTTCAACGTCAATGGTAAGCATTTGGAAACCAGCTTTTTGCAGTAGTGTGCCAACGTCAGCAGATCCAACAAACGGAGAAATCCTTGGTGATAAACCACCTTGACGTTCAAGTTCCGCTAGTTGCAACGAAGTACGTAGTTCGAACAAAGTGTCACCGCCAAATATACTCCCGATAAAGCATCCATTTGGCTTTAATGAGTTGTGCATGTTGTTAAACGCTCTTGGAAGGTCGTTGATCCAGTGGAGTGACAAGTTGGACACTATTAGGTCAAACTTGTCCTTTTCGTTTAGTACATCATGAGCATAAGCTTCTTCATCAGTCACGATCCTTTCAATGTTTAGTTTGCTGTTGAAGTCGGCATCGATGTTCTTGTTGAGCATGCTTTCTGAAGAGTCCACCATGTACAACTTGTTAATTTTGGATTTCACCAAGTTCTTGTCATCTTTCCATCTAAAGTCATCATCAGGGTTCACTTCACAAAGTTGTTTGGCAAAATTCCCACTGTTACAACCGAAATCCAGCGTTTCGGTAAAGTCATTCTTTAAAAATGCTAGTCTTTCAATAGTTCTTCTTGCAACTTCATCTCTAATATATTCCACCATTCGGCTTTCTTTGTTGGCAGCTGCCCGCTCTCTTTGCTTCAATTTGATGCTTCTGTCAAACACTTGATATGCTCCCCCCGTGGTTGCTGTTGACGAGAGTCGACATGCTGTTGTATGAATAAACCTCCTAGAAACGTTATTGCTAATCATTTGTCTATATACATAAATATCTCTCTTGTTGAACGATAGCTCAGTAAACCAAGAAAGATGGAGATAAATAAGTTGCAACAAACCTCAGATGTTGCTGATATACATAGAAAGGTAAAAATTTCGGAGGACGTCCAAAAGAGGAATGTGGGGTAGTTTGCGGGCCAATGAGACGATGTTTGTTTATAATAACACGACGGTTTGGTGGAAAGAAGATGATGATGACGATGATTACAGAGGACATAGACTGTTCAGTAGGTTGTCTTTAGGTTCTGGATGCAGTAATTGGATGATAAAGAGGTATACTTAAAAGCACATCCATGAAACATACACCTATTCCTCTTGCAAACAGATTATCGGCGATTCGGAGCCGAGTCACCCACCCAGACATTGTGAACGACGTTCTGGCAACCAAAGAGACTCAAAGAAGACTCAATAGCAGACAGCACAAGTTGAAGTTGAAATATTTAGATAAGTTTCAATCCATATTGTACGAATCCAACCCAAATTGTCCAAAAGCAGCTAATAAAACTACAAAATTACTACTGGAATACACAAACTCGCACCCAGAACTCAGCATTAGTGACGAGTTACAGAACACCATCTCGAGAATTTACAACAAAACAGCATCCATTGAACATGCGGTATTATACAGATCGATATTAAATAATCATGGAATAAAAGACTTCTTTTTCACAATATCATACGCTGTTGAACAGGAGCAATACGAGATTGCAATTCCTTTGTTCTGGGATGCTGTGGAGTATTACAAGGGTCAATTCGAAGATGCTAAGATGATGATCGACGATAGAATTAGAAAAGTTGAGTCTGAAACTATACAGAATGGATATGAACCTAATAATGTAAGTATAGTGAACGGTGCTAGGAACTTTATTCGTAAACATCACTGTCATTGGTTAGTTTTAAAGAATGATGATGATTTACCGTTTGAGAATGCAACGATGTTGCTAATTTACATGAAGCTAAACGCTTTGAATTTGCTGTTTATGGCTTCTGAAAGAGGTGATGGTGAACAGGTTATCAAAATAATTCAACTTTTATTGTCCGTTGATGAAAATTGTTTGACAGAGATGAATTATTCAAAGTTGTTGATATCGGCCCTTAATTTCAAGGACTATACAACTTGCAAGGTGGTGTTTGAGTTGGGGTTCGGGAAGGTTGAATACACTCAGAGCTTGCTTATTCCGTTGGCCAAGCTGTTTATTAAGAATGACGATGTCGAGTTAGGGCTGGTTGTTGTCGGTTTGATCGAAGATATGAAGACAAAGAAGGCGTTAACTTTGGACGTCGTGTCAAAACTTGGAGACTCGACAAAGTGGTTGGTTGTCGATGAGCTAGTTAGTGATGGTGTTACTATTGGTTTTGACGATTTGGTGTGTTCAGAGATGCATTACGTTAACAGCGATTTAGACTTAAGCAGTTTTGAATCACTTGAGAAGCATTTGCAAACGTTGTCAAGCTTCCAAAACGAACTTACTGGGAAGTTATTCATTTATTCACTTTTCAAATTGCTAGTTGAGAATAATGTTGGATTGAAATCGTTTGCATTTGTTACAAAGTATTTGGTGATAAATAAAAAGCTGGATTATTTCCAAGCGGATCATTTTAAATTGATATGTTATAGTTTGAATTTATCCGGCTTGAAAAGCTCAAGCTTTTGGTATTTGAATCTATCCGCCGAATTGGGTATTAAATTAACACTGAACGATTATTATTCACTAATGAAATGTCAGTTACATGGTGAATCTCATAAAACGTTATACCTTGTCATCATCAAAGCTTTGGAGGCTCATGGGAAGTTGAACCAGAAGGCAGTTAGTCTATTGCAAAGTGTGGCAAGTCATACAAACGACACTGCTTTGTTCGTTTATTTAAGTCAGTTGGATGATATCACTATTGATGAAGCTAAAAGGTTGTTTAAATATGATGATGTTCATGAAGATTTGACGTGCTCCAAGGTTGCTAGCCAACATGACCATGATGTGATTGCTGGTTATGGGAAATATTCTGAAAGTTACGATTTAGGGACATTAAACATGTTGAAAAGTTAGGAATTAATGCGTTGCATATAATAGAGGCTTATAAGAGGTGCAAGACAAAACATATAGATTTTAATTTTGAAAATGTATTTTGAAGCAGAGACCAAATCACAGGTTTATTTTAGTAATCAGAGTATGTAAAGGTACAAGGAAAGAAGAAAGAACAACAAAAGAAAAAGAAAAAGAAACTTATTCAAAACATTGTATACAAAAAGTACACGAATGCAACAAATGAGCACCCAAATAGAGTCAAAACACTATCGACGGTCGAGTACTCCTTTTGCAAGATCGACTTCAAAGCTTTATCCAAGTTCATCTTCTTCTTAGCGTTCAAATAATGAACGGTTTCCATTGGCTTGGTGCCCTTTGGAAGATGGCTTGGGTTTGGGTTCAATTCTTCTAAGAATTGTTCCAACTCACCACATTTAATACCAATAGCCAAGTAGTTTGGATCAGAAACAGGACATTTGTGATGGATGATCTTCAAGTATTCGCTGAAGGCTTGTAAAGTACCTTCATAGGTTCTTGATTGAAGTATCAATTTACAAGTTTGTCCCTTTCTGATCTTGACATTCTTTTTAAAAACTAATGGATTCTGGAAAAGTTCAGCTAGTGAAGCTATGGCCATGACCTGTGGAATTGAACAAAAGCTGAAAGTTGAATTGTCGTAAATTAATGATAAGTAAACCAAAACGTCCTTAACATAACCCAAAGCATTCAAAACCAAGTCACTTATACAATTCAAACCATCTTGTAAGTATTCTTCTTTGGTAAAGTTTGATAAACTCTCAGTATGTCTTGACCAAATTTCTTCAGGCCAGAAAGATCTACCATCGTCCAGATCTTCTTTATAATCTCTAATAATATTTGTCTTTTGTAAGAAACGTCCCATGGATTCTGACAGGTACATGTCGTCAACCAAATGTTCAGCCCCAAAGTTGGCGGCCACTGTCAATTTGGTTAAACCTTCACCAACTAAACCTGCAACGTAATGGCAATACAAGTCGTAGTCTTTAATAGTTTTAATACCGTTTAAGTTGAATTCCTCGTTACTGAGGTAGTCGGCCATACCGTTACCCATCTTGAAACAGACATCTTTAATAACGTCTTGGTATTGTGGCTTCAATTTATGATATTCGGTTAGGACAACGTCGAATTGAACAAGAACTGAACGGTCCTTTTCGTCTGGACCACTGCCATTGAAAGTCCAGTCTTTGGTCAGTAAATTGGCGTCAAACTTTCTCAACATTGGGATTTTCACATCTGGTGATAGAGTCATGTCATCTTCAATTGTGTCTAAAGCTCTTAGAACAAGGTAGAATATCATGATGGCATTACGTAGTTCTGGATTCAATTCCATAATGACTGCGCAGAACGATCTTGATGTTAGTTTTAGTAATTGGTAACATATCTTTTCGGATTCGTGTTGATTCTTCAAGTCAAGTGGGTATAAACTTTTTCTAAAATACTTCCTGAAGTAATAGTGGAATTGATTATCGATCGATTTGATAACAGTAATGTTAGTATTTTGGTGGTTGACTTATTGATGATGTTAAAGCTAGCTATACGATCTAAACGAAGATTGATATTTTGAAGATGAAAAAAAGTACCTACAATTGAAGAACAGCCTTCAACTCGGTTGGGTGAGCAAGCAGTTGAGCAGCTTTACCCATTGTAATTAGTTATATATACTTAATGAATTGAAAAGTTGATGGATCAAAGCAGGAGTTGGGCATGGTAAAGCTGTTTTCATGTATGAAATAAAATTAAATCAAAATGGAGTGGAAAAAACCATCGCTTTGATGAAAATCAAATGGCATCATTTAAAAAGAATAACGTCAGCAATGAGCTCAGCTGGTTTGTTGATTTGTCTGATAGCGTTTGCTTGTTTGTTGGTTAGTTTGTACCTAGTTTATAGCTTTCCATTAGATTGGACTGTTCCAAACTGAGCTGATCGCAAATCAATTTGATTTTATACACTTGCAACTAACCGGTTCAGTCATGTCGTACAACAGGGATTGGGCATCCAGTGGGAACAACGAAGACAACAACAATGATCCTGTAGACTACAACATCCATCAAGGTACTATCTTTGCCATCCATCTAACTCCAACAATGTATCCAAAACTACCTATAATTCTACACATGATTTTGAAAAACATTCAATACAAAGTCAGATCGTTACCAAATACTGGTTTTGGTGTGTACTTATTCAATTGTTCTCCTGCAAGTACTGCAACCATTACAGTCAAAGATGAATTTGAAAGTAAACTGAGCAGTACTCCAACCAGTTATGGAGGATCTACAGGTAGACCAGGAATATATCCAATATTCAAATTGAACGATTTGAACTCTGAACAATTGAAGACATTAAACACTTTAATTGAAGAATCGCAAATCAAAGACGACTTAACTGGTGAATATCCGAAATCCCTTGATAAAGTCTTCAATCTTCTAGAAGAAGACCCTGTTCCAAATTATGGTGGACAGTTAATAAACATGTTGAATCAATGTTATGATGACTTCACATACATACCTAAATTTGTGAAACCATATACATCACGAAAAGTGGCCTTGTTTACAGATTGCGGAAAGCCGTTCAACGGTGATACTGGAATCAGAATGACATTAGATACGATAATCAAAGATCTGAACGAGCACAAGATTGGAATAGATCCGTATTTGTTACCAAGTACTCCTGAAACCACGTTTGATTCTTCTGAATTTAACATATTGTTGCAAACGGGAGTCGATGATGAACAAGGTGTAAGGTTTCAAAAGAGTATTAGACAGATTGACCTGAACACAGTTGAGGATAGAATTACAAGATCGAATGAAGTTAGAAGAAAAGCGTTTGAATGTCCATTGGTGGTAAATGATCAGTTGACAATCTCCACTAAAGGATTGGCTATATTCAATGAAATCAAGTTGAAACACGCTAGTAATTTCTATGACGATCATGGTCAATACAGATACGTTGAAACTAAAACCGTTAAAGTTGATCCAAGAACGGGGGAAGCTCTTAAACCTGGGTCTACCACCAAAGTTGTTAAAGTTGGTGATCAATGTTTTTCACTTGATCCTAAATATTTTGATAAAGTTTTACGATTTGATGGATCTGAAATGCCTAGTTTAAGAATCATTGGTTTCAGAAAGCTGGAATATTTTAATCCGAGTTATACTGTTGGTACTCCAACTTTGATGGTTCCTGACGAAGATGGCGAATACATGAATTCGCGTAGGGCATTCTCGGCATTGTATCAATCGTTGACGAAGAGCAGAAAAATGGCGTTGGTTTGGGGTATGACACGTCTAACTTCGCAAGCTTCTTTCTACTATCTAATTCCAACGGATGAGCAGCTAGGTTATAAGACGACAACAAATAATTATCCACAAGGTCTGGCAGTAATTCAAATACCTGCTAAAGATTACATCAGATGTTTACCATCATATTTAGCTGAGAAAGTTGAGACTGTTCCTGATATCGAACCTAATCTATTTGATAATTTATTGTATCATTTGAAAGGACAGTTCAGAAATTATGAGAACCCTCAGTTGGATTATACTTTCAAAGTGTTTGAAGATTTCATTCTTCAGAAGGAAATTAAGCAAGAGGAATCGATGGAAGGTTTACCTGACGCTCTTAAGAAACAATTATCGATCAATGAAACCGAATCGTTGAAAAAACGATGCATGGAAGTTCGTGAACTAATAGCGAAGTCGAAGCCAATGACCGAGGCAATGGCAGGGATAAACTCTGAACTCAACAGAGTTTCTAACTATCAAGAAATGAACCCAACCGCTGAAACGCCCGCGGCTAAGAAACAAAAGATTCTAACTGACGATATCGTTTTGAAGGCATGGAAGTTGAGCAAGTTGAATGAATTTTCAAGCGATCAGTTAAAAGTGTTTATCAATTCGAAAAATGGATTGATTGAAAAAGGAAGAACTAAAGCTGTTATGATTGGTAACATATCAGAATATTTGGCAAGGAACGTCGATGAACGGTAGTGTATATAGAGGTATATATAAAGACTATGCGAATAAAAACGTTACTTATTTACGAAATCATATTTTAATCAGAATGATTGAACACTTTTTTGACCTACTTGTAGGATAACCTTCCAGTGGTAATAAGAATTCGAAGATACTCATTACCATTTTGTACTGTAACGTATCCTTCTTTGTGACAAAAGAGAGAGTGTAAATACGTGGCTAGTGAATTGTGATGTAGAGATATGGCAAGTGCCACTGTGGCTGGTGATGATAGTGGGAATCTGAACGTCACATGAAGTGAAGTGAAGTTTACAAGGAAGCAAACCAGCAAACATCACCAACATCAATGCCAGTTTCAATAAACCTCTTAGATCAACATCGCACAACAATAGCATATCTGGTTGCAGGTAGGGAGTTAGCATAAACCAATATACATATACCTATCACAGAGCATCAAACGATGAAAGAACAATGGACACAACCCGAAGACCTATACTTGTTGAACCTAATATGTCATTACAAACCAATAGGTAAACATAAGAGTCAGCATTATACTACTATAATCGAAAAGCTATCCGAAAAGTTTCCGAGTTTAACGAAGGGACTAACACAACAGGATGTTTTGAGTAGATTGAACAAGTATTATGACATCACTGGATTGGAAGAATTCAACAAACAAGATGAAAGTGAGATTAAAGAAGAAGAACTTAATGGTGACGAAATTGTCAAGAAAATTGAAATGGATACAACCGTAAAAGCAAGAGACGGTGATTTTGAACAAAAGACAGGAAAAGTAGAGAAACCCGAAAAAACAAGCGATGAAGATGAAAAAGAAATTGATAACAAAGCAGAGCTATCTATTTCAAAGAGAGTTAGAGGTGACCATTCAAAGGACGAGATTAAAGAAGAATTCACGACACAGCATATTGGTGTAAGCACCAGAAAAAGGTCTAAAACTGAAGAAGGCACTGAACAACAAGATACAAATGAAACCACCGTAGATGTTAAAACAAAAGACGATAAAGTTCCTGTTGAAGAAGAGAAATCTCCTGAAGAAAGTGAAATCAGTGATACTGAAATAGAATCCAAGCCTGTTTCTAAATCAATCGAAGCCAAGCCAAAGCAAGAGCCTGAACCTCTTGCTGTTGAGTCAAAAACTGTATCACCACCAACTGCTGTGCCTACACCAAGAAGAGGCAGACGTTCTAAAGCTAACATTAGAGAAGATTTGGAAGCCGTTGCAATAGTGGAGCCAAAGTCTGAAAAAGATGAAGAAGCTGACGATGAAGCTGTTGATGATGAAGTTGAAGAACCAGAGCCCGAACCGGTCGAGCCAAAGAAGAAAGGAAGAGGAAGGCCGAGAAAGTATGTCGACGAGAAAGAGAAAGAAAAGGAAAAGGAAAAGGAAAGGGAGGAAACAGACATCAAGCCTAATTTCCGAGAACCTCAATTCAAAGGTACTCCTGTCTTTAAAGAACCTGAAACACCTATCACCAAAGCTCGTAGGGGACGAAAACCTAAGAGCGAAGCCACACCTGTGTCTACCCCATTCAAAGAAACAAATGCTAGTGATAATGAAGAAATTGTCGATAATGAAAGGCCAAAGAAAAGAGGTAGAAAGCCAAAGAAGCATGTTGAGATTCAGAAAGATGTTAAATCTGGTAAATATGCTGATGAGAATGACGGTAACGGATCCATTGGTGGCTCTGATAATGACGAGGAACAATCCATACCTATTCCAGCTCAAAGGGGAAGAGGTAGACGTAAGTCTATTTTGAAGCAAACACCTGCTCCTGAAGAACTTGAAACTCCACGTAGAACTAGGGGTCTGTCCAATAGACAAAAATCAGAGGAACCATCAACTGAATCGGGTAAAGATACTAAAGAAAACGAGGATGAGAATACAACTGCAGCCATGGATGATGGGGAAGAAGAAGAGGAAGAACAAAATGGAGAAGAAGAATCACATACATTACGTTCTGGTAGAAAGCTAAAAACTAAAAAGGAAGGCTCAGCTGAGCCTGATCGTGATGTTGAGGAAACACCAGCTACCAAGACAAGACGTAGATCTAAATCCAGTGTTGATGAAAACAACGCATCAGATGATAGTATTGCTCCTACCCCAATTACAAGAAAGAGCGCTAAAAAAAGTAAAGTGGCAGGTAAGGTTGGTATTGCTGCTTTATCCTCTTCTTCAGAAGGTGAGCAAGAAGAGGAAGGAGCCACTGTTAAGAGAGGAAGAGGTAGAAATAAAAGTGTTGGGGATACTAAAGGCTCAAAAAAATCGGGCACTGAAGAACCAGAATATGAATCTGATAATGACGAAGGATCAATGCCACCTTCAAAGAAGAGAAATCTGAAATTGCAGGCATCGCCTAAATCAACAAGACGTAATTTGAAACACGAGATTGAACAAGAAGCAAAGAAGGATGATGAGAAAGAAATTGAATCACCTGATAAAGTCATTGAGCCAGAAAATGGCAATAATTCAGAGACACATTCCAACGATGAACGAGAGTCTGGTGTTGAAGTAGATGAAGGTGGTCAAGAAGAGGACGGTGAAGAATCTAATGAAAGTCAAGAAGGGGACGAGGAAGAAGCAGAGGAAGAGGAAGAAGAAGAAGAAGAGAACGAAGAAGCCATTGATGCCAAAACAAAGCAGACAAAAACTCCAAAGAAGCGTGGTGTATCCGCTGTTTCAACACCATCAGCTACACCTGTTCCAAGAAAGTTGAGAAAAACTCCACAGGGATCGGCGGTGACCAAATCGAAAACCAAGGCATTAGTTGGTGGATCCTTCAAGACACAAACTAGGGATACTCCTGTCACTGCAGGAAGAGGAGGGAGAGGTAGAGCAACACCGTCTTCGTCAGTTACATCTACACCGACAATTAGAAGATCAGCTAGAAAGAAATAGACGAGATTTGTATATTAAATAGATAAGAAGTTTTGTATTGTAATAATATTTAAAAAGTTATAAGAAGCTGAATGAGAAGATGCAGGTAATGGCTCCATCCACCACAAATCGCGGGGAATTGGTACTGTACTGCCACCACAGACTTTAGTACTGCCAGAGCAAATTGCGTAATGCCCATACAAAAAGGTATACATTCATGTCATAATCAATATCAAGTTTTTGCAACTCCCATGCTCGCACAACCAGTTATGTAATCCGGAGAGTGAATTCTATAAGACAGGGCATGCGGCTGTACAGAAGCAATTAGCTTATCTCTGTTCTCAAAGACTTGCTCCATGGGTGGCACCATGATAGGATAAAGAATCAGATGAAGAATCAGATTACAAGGGGATGCCCCTATAGTAGTTGAGGATAGAATTTAGTTGCTGTAGTAGTAAGTAATTTAACTGCTGCAGTAATGTATGGTAACAGAGTGGTGAAAATTGCTTATGTCATGAGTTTGTAGTTTGTTGTGCATGTGGAGGAATTAGGGAAATTTAGAATCGATTATGTCATGCAGTTATAATCATTGTGAGGGCATTATGTCATCTGTTGTGGCAGTACTAAAGTCTGTGGTGGCAGTACCAATTCCCGTCTGGAGCCATTCCCTTATGTCATGGGAATATTACATAATATATTACGCAATTTACTATGTCTGTAGGAAAGTTTGCAATCTTGTTATCACCAAATGTTAAATTTTGTTCTAATAAAAAAGGGGAAAACAAATTATTTTATTGAGTTATTGCTTTAGACTTTTAATCTATGAGGTTGCTTACTTAGAAGAAAGTATCGATTATATATATTACAGTTATTATTATATTATTTGTTGGATTTTATTTTATCTTTTAAATTTGTTTTATTTTACAATCAGTTACGTCAGAAGGAATGGTTAGTCTACAAGGTCTTTCTCTTTCAAATTGCCTTTCTAAAGCATATAATGGATCCTGGTGAGAGGGCTCGAAAGCTACTTACAACTGATAGAAGGATAAATTGGTATCCTATTTGATATCCCTTCTATCTGTTCGATAGGAAAGGACTCTAAATAGAAATACGAGAAATACACAAAATATATGTAATAAAATCAAAGACGAAACAATTCCAAAAGTGGAGCAATTCAAAAGTGAAGTGGTCAAAAGAGGAGTAAAACAAACGAGTGGAGACCAAAAGTGGAGTAATCGAAAACAGAGTGATCAAAAGAGAAGTAAATGAAAAAGGGGCAAAAGGCTGTGAGAGTAGGACAAGTGGGTAATAAGAAATAGAGAGTAGAAAGTAGGTCAAATACCAACCAACTGAGGTCAACAACAATATGCCTGTTGTGCTTGGTGAGAGCAACGTTTTCTGTCTAATAATTGGGTTAGGACACGACCTTTAATTATATATAAAGCCCTCAGAATTCCCACTCTTTGTCCCCTTTCCGCTTTGTCCCTTTTCCTCTTTCCTCTTTATCTCCTTTCCTCTTTAAGTTACACCTCTAGAAGAACACCAGAACATTTCTTACATTTCTTAGAAATTATTGAAATCAAAAATTCTACCATTTACAAATCTTATATTCACAGCTTGACTCTATTATTAGACTCGAGAACTAAATCATATTCCATGAATATAATATTTTTTCTTATATATATGATTACATAGTTCTCGAGTCTAATAATCGAGTCAAACAGTGAGTATAAGATTTGTATATAGTTGAATTTTTGATTTCAATAGTTTCTAAAAAATATTCTGGTGTTCTTCTGGAAGTGTAACTTAAAGAGGAAAGGGGATAAAGAGGGAAGGACACAAAGAGTGGAGGCTCACGGCTACATTACCAGCCAATTTGACACAATGTTTGCTACAGGAAATGCGCTCACCCTCCTCAACCGGGGTATCTCTGTCTTGTCGGCATACTCCGCCAATAATGATTGGGTGTACGATAAAGGATCGACGACTCTGAACAAAAGACAAAGCATAGTGTCCCATATCACCACAGCGATGCACATAAGTCATGGGGCCACAAATGTCAGCGCTTATCATACAAATGGTCATCATCCTAACGCTAGCAACACGCTTGAGACATATGCACCTCAGTGGCTTGATTCAGTCTGCAGCTTTAGTTAGTAACCATATGGGTGACCTAGTCTTGAACGGATATGTATTCGGCTTTAAATCAGACGATTACCTCCATTCAGTAGCAACTGACGCGACGTCTTTAGATGACGCTGTGATCATACTAGGTAGCTTCGACGTGAGCAGCTGCATTAGATTCAAATATTTAGCAAATACAACGTTGCAGAAGCGCAACAGTGGTATGTGGATGTCTTACACTAACTGGGCAGACAATGTTGGATATATATCTGACCTCGAGAACTGGAGAGAGAATTATAAACTTGCTAATGATCTTAATTACAGCAGTGTTCTAGGAGCCGTTAACCAAGTACAAGACTGCACAAGTGCAGGCTGTTATTCAATGGGAAACAAATATTGGGTTGGAATTGGGTTTAGCAGTCAGGAAGGTCAAAATGATGCCGAAGCGTGCGAAGCATATGTCGGCGTGTATGGGGGTTTGGAAAATGAGTGCTTGTCAGCATGAGAAGGCAGATTAAAATAAAAGAAACACTAAAAGAAACAAATATAATTAAATAATATATCTAATTAAAATGATTTTTTTTGTTTTTACTTTTTTGTTTTTGCCTTTTTAATTTTTCTGTTGTACATTTTATATTTATTTTGTTTTCTGTTTTCTGTTGTACATTTTATATTCCGTTGTGCTTTCGGTGAGAGCAACGTTTTTCTGTTCAATAATTGGGTTAGGACACGGCATTTAATTATATATAAAACCCTCGGAATTCCCACTCTTTGTTCCCTTTCCTGTTTCAGTTACACTTCTAGAAAAACACCAGAATATTTCTTAGAAATTATTGAAATCAAAACTTCCACTATTTACAAAATTTATTTTCGCTGGTTGATTCGATTATTGGACTCGAGAATCATAAATATATAAGCTGAGAAAAAATAATATGTTTAAGGAATCTGATCCTGAGGCAATGGACTCTGCTCCTGAACCATTATCTTCTGAATTAATTTGCTTTCGTATGGCAATGGTGCTTTTGCCATTGATGGGATTCCCGCTCCTAGTTATCATTTGCACGTCGATATTTTGGTAACCTATGGTTGAAATCGTTCTGGAGAATTAGACGTGGCACCAGAAATTGTCAAACTAATTGCACGGTCTGGTACAGGGTGGGCAAGCGGTTATAGATGGGTCTATCAGCTTTTTAGGATGGACAGTTACAGGAGCTAATGGTCCATATGCGCTGTCACGCGGTCCAACGTTTGCTAATTACTATGAGTGGAGGCTCCCGGCTACAATAGCAGTCCACTTGACACAATGTATTGCTGCAGGAATAGCGCTCACCTTCTTCAACTGGTGTAGTTATATCCTGTCGGTATACTCTGCCAATAGTGATTGGGTGTACGATGAAGGATTAACGGCTCTGAACAGAAGAGAAAGCAGCTACATGACTTATGCACAGTGCTCTGGTGATGTGACGCGATGTCTTGTCTTTCATTCAGAGCCGTTAATCCTTCATCGTACACCCAATCACTATTGGCAGAGTATACCGACAGGATATAACTACACCAGTTGAAGAAGGTGAGCGCTATTCCTGCAGCAATACATTGTGTCAAGTGGACTGCTATTGTAGCCGGGAGCCTCCACTCATAGTAATTAGCAAACGTTGGACCGCGTGACAGCGCATATGGACCATTAGCTCCTGTAACTGTCCATCCTAAAAAGCTGATAGACCCATCTGTAATCTTGTTTGTCCACAAATGACAGCGCTTACCAAATATATGGTCATCATCCTGATATTTACTGGACGTTTCAGACATATGCACCTCAGAGGCTTGATTCAGTCACATATTCTGCTGCTTTAGTTTTAGTAACCATACCGGTGAGCTAGTCTTGAACGGATACGTATTCGGCTTTGAATCAGAAGATTACTTCCATTCAGTAGTGACTGATGCCACGTCTTTGGATGACGCTTTGATCACATTAGGTAGCTTCGATGGGAGCAGCTACATTGGATCCGAATACTTAGCAAATACAACGTTGCAGAAGCGTAACTGGGCGGACAATGTTGGATATATATCTGATATCGAGAACTGGAGAGAGAATTATAAACTTGCTAATGATCTTAATTACAACAGTGTTCTAGGAGCCGTTAATCAAGTACAAGACTGCACAAGTGAAGGCCGTCATTCAACGGAAAACAAATATTGCGTTGGGATTGGGTTTAGCAGCCAGGAAGGTCAAAATGATGCCGAAGTGTCGACGCGTACGGGGGTTTGGATAACGAGTGCTTGTCAGCATGACAAGGCAGATTAAAATAAAAGATATAACTAAAAAAGAGAAATTGTAAAAGTGTACTAATACTTTTGGTTGTATAGTCAGTAGTAGCTGGTCTTGAGTTTTGAATAGTGTACGGCTTAAGGATGTGCTTTAAGCGAGAAGTATATTTTCCCAGAAGACTAATCTTCCTAGAAGGTAAAAAGGTAACTAACTAACGTACGTAAGATAAGAAATACATAATTAATATAGACCAAAAACCCTTCGGGTTATTGAGGAGAACCTCGAGAAAGCTCTTTTCGAGTATGAGTATTAGGTAGGGTAAACTACTAAAGGGAAAAACGGCTTAGTAATCAGAGTAATATCGTGATCTCTATTACAGAAATATAAATAAATAATGTAGCTAATTAGAATGATTTCTTTTGTTTTTAGTTTTTTTAGTTTTTCTGTTGTGTATTTTATATTTATTTTGTTTTCTGTTTTCTGTTGTACATTTTATATTCCGTTGTGCTTTCGGTGAGAGCAACGTTTTTCTGTTCAATAATTGGGTTAGGACACGACCTTTTCTTATATATAAAACACTCTGAATTTCCACTCTTTATCCCCTTTCCTGTTTAACTTACACTTCTAGAAGAACACCAGAAAATTTATTGGACTCGAGAAGTAATTCAAATATATAGGATAAGAACAAATATTATGTTCAAGCAATCTGATCCTGAAGCACTGGACTCTGCTCGTGAAGCAAAATCTGCTAGATTACATTGCTGGTATGCATCAATGATGTATGGGTTATTGTTTTTCTTGTTCATATTTGCTATTTGCACGTTGGTCTTCTATCGTTGAAATCGGTCTGGAGAATGAGACGTGGTAACAGAAATTGTATACTAAAATAACAAATCAATTAACATAAATTTATAATAATATAATAGAGATTATGATATTACTATGTTTAATAAGCTGTTTTCCCTTTTAGTAATATACCCTACCTCATATTTATAGTTGAGAAGTGTTTCTCGACGTCTTTTCCAGTAACCGGAAGGGTTCTTGTCTACTTACTTACGCAGCTCTTACCTTTATGGACGTTAATTAGTTACCTTTTCATCTCTCTAGAAGAGATTAATCTCCTAAGAGGATATACTTTCGCCTAAACATACAACATTTAAGCTGTATATTCAGAGCTTAAGATCTACTACTACTTATTATACAACCAAAAGTATTAGTATTCACTTTTATAGATAGAATTTAATATAAGTGGGAACTTGTTAGGATAAGGTCATAGGGATATGCAAAGGACTGGGGGAAAGAGCAAAGGGGTAAGAAAAAAACGTCTGTAGAGCCCATTTATAACTCTCTTCTTGTTCGTTTTGCATAAAGCAAAAAGCAATACTAAAAGATGAGTTCGATGGTGAAAGGCCGATAATATGAAGAAGAGGCATCTTATATCGATTCGTCTTGTAGGTACAGTCTAATAAAAACACCATAGTATATCGATTAACATATCTAATTGATTCAGGGTGAGCAAACATCAAGGAAAGGATATGGCCTTCAGAATCCTGCTTAAATACATATTTCCAATTATCATTTTGAAGTGTCTCTTGTAGAATTCAAGCGGTGTATGATTACAGAGTTTCTTTCGTCTTGGTTATGCTCGGATATTATAGCAATCCTTTGGCTTAATCAAGATAGTAGGCTGCTCTGCTCGTAGACTAATAATTTGCTGTGGCTTAGATCCGCTATCCAATAGGTTCTTAATTGCGTCGTTTTGATCTTCGGTTAGTTGCCTGCGTCGTGCTAGAGAATGTGCTATCATATTTTCATCAGCTTCATGGTTATGGGTAGGATTTTTGACTTGAATTTGTCATTGATTATTAGCAAGCTTTTTCCCATAGAGTCGAAAGGGACACTCAATTCGCTTTGTGCTTGTTTTCCTGCGTTTTGCCCCATCCGGAGCCTGAATTCTATCGCGATAGATACCGCCTCTATCACAACCAAGGGTGATTTTCCGGCCTGGATTTGATCTTATAGTGGTAATAGCGCAGCCATGACACAGGGCATACTGCTGTATAGAAGAAGTAAGTAGCTTATCTCTTGTCTCAAGGACTTGCTCCATTGGTGGCTCCATGATAGGATAAAGAGTCGGAGACAGAGGAAGAACTAGATTACAAGGGGATGGGATGCCCTTATAGTAGTGGAAGATAGAATGTAGTTTCTGTAGAAGTAAGAAATGTATGGTGACGGTAGTGGGCAAAATTCATTATGTCATGATACTATATAATTTGTGGTGGACGTAACTAAGTCTATGGTGGCTGTATCAATTCGCGCTGTATCAATTCCCATTATATACGCTTTAAAATAGATAAAAACCCCTTCTCTTTTTATTAAATTCTTATAAAGTTATATAGTTATAATAGAGAGATAAATATAGCCTTATTTATGTTATTTGAGAATATATGTTATGACCAGTTTATAATAAGAGTAGATGTTTCAGATAATATGAAATAAGTTTGTAGTTCAGAAGAGAGCAAATATATATGACCCAATTAACCCAACTGATAGTTACGACTATCTGTCACTTTTTAAAGGCTGTGTATGTTACACGTGACCTAAAACTCGTGCGCGTATTTTGCTTGTTTGTGTTTTTTCCGCTGCGCGGCGCCTGCAAAGGAAATTGAAAATTATGGAGAGAAAAAATGGTTAACCGGTGGGTTTGTCAGCAGTGGAGTAGTGGAGGAGTCATTGAAAGATCATTGTGGCTAATGAAGTGGGTTAGAAAGCAGAGAGTACAGTAGAGTATATTGCTATTGTTGCAAAGCTGTTGGTTGAGAAGGTGATATTAATTGTCTGGGGCTAAAAGTAGTTATCAGTTGTTTAAAAGGTTATAACCATGTACTAGAGGAAGGATCCTGTTGGCAGTGGAGGTTCCCAAAGGGGCAATTTCTCGGTGCGGTTGGAAGATGGGCGGATCTGAGAAACAGGCGCACAAAATGGAAATTTGACCGGTTTCGCTCCTGTTATCGGTGTAAGGTTTCTTCTCGTTCTGAAAAATTTTTCAGCTTTGCTTTCTGATCAAGGGGTGATTGAGTGACTGAGTGACTCTTTTCTATTGTTAGTAAATGCCTGGTTGTACATTTTTTGGCTTGTTTGATTTTCACCTGGCTTCTCTTTACTTGATTTGACTCATACTTGAATTTCGTTTTCTTTTTTCTCATATATATGCTTATATATCTCAGATTTTGAATCTTTTTTTACTTAAAGTCATTATTTTCTAAGTTCCAATTGGATAAACATATACTCAAATAAACACGCATACATACATATATAATGGCTCCAACAAATCCATACGGTCCGAATCCAAGTGACTATCTATCAAACGTTTCAAAATTTGAAATTATAGATTCAACTCTAAGAGAAGGTGAACAATTCGCCAACTCTTTCTTCACGTTGGATATGAAAGTTAAAATAGCTAAAGCCTTAGATGACTTTGGCGTCGACTATATTGAATTAACTTCCCCTGTTGCTTCTGATCAAGCAAGACAAGAAGTTGAAACGATTTGTAAATTAGGTTTAAAAACATCAAAAATCTTAACCCATATAAGGTGTCACATGCATGACGCTAAAATCGCTTGTGAAACAGGTGTTGATGGTGTCAACGTCTTCATTGGTACATCCTCTTTCTTGAGACAACATTCCCATGGTAAAGATATGTCATTCATCACTAAGGCTGCCATTGAAGTTATCGAATACGTTAAATCAAAAGGTTTAGAAATCAGATTCTCCACAGAAGACTCTTTCAGATCTGATATTGTCGATTTACTAAACATTTACACAACAGTTGATAAAATTGGTGTCAATAGAATTGGTATTGCCGATACTGTCGGTGGTGCCCATCCAAGACAAGTTTATGAATTGATTAGAACTATTAAATCTGTTGTTTCCTGTGAGATTGAAACGCATTTCCATAATGATACCGGTTGTGCCATTGCCAACGCTTACACTGCTTTGGAAGCCGGTGCTAAATACATCGATACCTGTGTTTTGGGTATCGGTGAAAGAAACGGTATTGTTCCATTGGGTGGTTTCATGGCTAGAATGATCGTCGCTGATCCAGATTACGTCAAATCCAAATATAAATTAACTAAAATAAGAGATTTGGAGAACCTGGTTGCTGATATCGTTCAAGTCAACATTCCTTTCAACAATCCAATTACCGGTTTCTGTGCGTTCACTCACAAAGCCGGAATTCACGCTAAGGCTATATTGGCAAACCCATCAACCTACGAAATTCTAGACCCTTCTGATTTCGGTTTATCAAGATATATCCATTTCGCTAACAGATTAACCGGTTGGAACGCTATTAAGTCCAGAGTTGAACAATTGAATTTAAAATTGAGTGATGATCAAGTTAAAATCGTTACTAATAAAATTAAACAAATGGGTGACGTGAGACCATTGAATATCGAAGATGTTGACTCTATCATTAAGGATTTCCATACTGAAGTGCAGGAAACTGCTGTTGCAGAGGAAGATCAAGATGTGGAGGAGCAACCAGTTGCTAAAAAACAAAAAGTTTCATCTGAATAAATATTATTATTATTTTTTAAATAGGCAAAATTAAAAAGTTTAATTCATCTTATCGATGCTTCATTAACTGCAATAGAAAACATTCGGGTTATTGTATGACGAGGTACTCCTGAAAAAAAATCAAGGGAAGGGTATAATTCCCTCGGTTTATCATACTTGATTTGGCTAACTCCATTCGAGATAGCATGTAGCCAATCATCTGCACTTTTTCATTCTTAGGTTTTGGTTTCTGTTTAACGCTATTCATGTATCGTTTTATTTTCATCTTATTTATGCACTACTATTATTTATGTCGTTTTTTTGTTTGCATTTTCACTGGTTTGTTTACTGTTCACTCCGTTGCTATCTTTCTTTTTTTATATTTTTGTATGAAAAAATAGATTATTTATTTGGACTATACCATTTGGTAAGACATTGGCTGTAATGTAGTTATCAACAAGTCACAGATCTATCTTATCAGCTGAAATTTGAAACGTTTACAAATTGTGATAAATCGATCATCTTTCTATACTTTACCGAAAACTAAGAAAAGCGTTGGCTCTTGAAACAGCCAATGTTTTTCTTCCCTAAAGAAGAAAAAGTCTGATAAACGTCCCATCCCATCCAGATAAGCTAGGACCGGATAGTAACAGTTGGAGATTTGGAGGGAGATATTTCAACAGATCTGATCCATCGTCCGCGTGGGTGCATGAAGTGGGAGCAAGAGCTTGCGACTGTTTGATTGTCGTATAATGTACCAGATCCCCACTGATCTCAGAAGAATTCTACATTGTAATTCATTAGGCGGCAAAAAGGATCTTGAAGGATTCTAAATAGTTCTATAAGTATCTGTAATCTAATGAGATGTGATTTTAGCTTCACTAATAAGTCGAAACTTTTTTGAAATATAGAAAAGGCCAACAAATTATTGAAATCACTCTTTAAATTAATAACTTCAAGTAAGTAACCCTCTGTTCAGCGATAATTGATAAACTAGCATTCAAGCTATTTTGCACTCATACCATCCTTGTAAGATACTTCAAATAATATACTCTATGTTTCCACTGCTTGCTAGTTGTCTTGCTATGATTACATACAAAACAAATGGGGAACAGGTCCCTCTAACAAACAAAAACCTCTCAACCAAATCGATGGGCTCCTCAAAAACATAAATCACGTGATAATCACTAAGGGTTAGGGTTTCTTAACTATGTAAAGACGTGTACTTATCAATTACCCTCACTCAAAATTTTTCACTTCGCTTCAACCACTTGTACAAGAATCTCTTTGATTGATGGTTTGATTTCCCTCTCTATATATATCTCAATGCTTCCTTCTTATTCTTTTACTTCCAACTTGTTGAACCTCCAATAGATCTTTCTTAAAAACTAACTAAGTTCCAAATCACTCACAATGCCAAGTATGTATACCTTATTATCGTTCAGATATTACTGAGATCGAATTATTCATTTGAATGGTGGAAGTTTACTTTCTCTGTTCCTAAATTCCAATAATCTGATCGAGGTTTTCGGGTCCTCTGGTCTACAAACGAAATCTTTTAAATTGATTAAGAGATTTTGCTTGTGTGACTATTTATCGCCTGTTCTTTTCAATACTTAATTGTTGGAACATGGTTATACAATTTTTTAATGTTCTTTAATCGTTTCTGATTATTTTACAAGAAAAAAAATCTTGCACTGAACACCCGACACTTCAGTTGCAAAAAACAACTACTTGACCTGTATTAAAGCCACCATTTAAGCTAATTTTGTTGCTTGGTGTTTTTATTGGGTTTCATTTAAAGTTTTGTTTTATTTTATTCACCGTTTTCAAAATTTTGTGCTGGCCTTTTTTGAATTTATTCAATCAGCTAGTATATTATTTTCTCAAATTGTTGAAATCATTTAACGCTTTTTTTGAATAGTTGGATTTTTTTTCTCGTAAATTCTTCAGAAACTATTATTGTAATATGATTGTATAATTTTTCCAGTAAATTTTGTATTGTAAGAAAACCTCACATTCATTTTTTCTCAAGGAATTTATTCTAACATAAGATTTTATCTTTACTATTATTATTACAGGAGCCCCAAGAACCTACTCCAAGACTTACTCTGTCCCAAAGAGACCTTACGAATCTGCCAGATTAGACGCTGAATTAAAGTTAGCTGGTGAATACGGTTTAAAGAACAAGCATGAAATCTACAGAATTGGTTTCCAATTATCCAAGATTAGAAGAGCTGCTAGAGACTTATTAACCAGAGATGAAAAGGACCCAAAGAGATTATTCGAAGGTAATGCTTTAATCAGAAGATTAGTGAGAGTTGGTATCTTATCTGAAGACAAGATGAAGTTAGATTACGTCTTATCTTTAAAGATTGAAGATTTCTTAGAAAGAAGATTACAAACCCAAGTCTTCAAGTCTGGTTTAGCTAAGTCTATCCATCATGCTAGAATCTTGATTACCCAAAGACACATCCAAGTCGGTAAGCAAATCGTTTCTATCCCATCATTCATGGTTAGATTAGACTCCCAAAAGCACATTGACTTTGCTCCAACTTCCCCATACGGTGGTGGAAGAGCTGGTAGAGTTAAGAGAAGATCTCAAGGTGCTGGTGAAGATGCTGCTGAAGAAGATGACGAATAAATGTGTTGTTAATCAATATATTTCATTCACTTTCTTTCTCTCAATATCTTTAATTTAATAACCCCCCCCTCAAAAAAATTTGTTTTTTTGTTCTTTTAATTATCTTCATCTAAATATTCTATTATTGTGTGTGTTTTTATATTTTAATTACAAGAGTGTTTTTTTTCTATTTATTTTCTATACTTCACTGTTCTTTGCTTATGTATTGTAGTTACGTTTTAATTCGAGTTTCACCTTTATTCTGTTTAATTGATGCCGATTTGAACGTGTAGATACAACTAGTCCCTAGAGATCACGTGACAAATGAAGATAGAGCACCCAAACTGGGCTCTATTCTCAATCCATTGCGCGTTCGTGAGTTGAACCAACCAGTACACACAATATCTGTAAGACATAAGTGTGTCACGTGATAACACACAGGGCGTTAAACCCTTATTTGTACTCACCGGTGACTGTTCCACATCTCTCTCACTCACCCCCCGCTCCGCACCATGGCCTCCCCCCTCCTAAAAACCCGTTTCCTCCAACTGACAGTCCCTCTTTCCCAAAACGGACTTCCCACATTCTTCCCCTACCGACAAAAAATCTCCCCCTGCAAACTGCCATTCTCCAATACAGTCAACGCTCGACTCAATCCATGAAAAATTTTAACCAAACGGTTACTAACTACTCTGTTGAAATCTGTACTACCCTACATTTTACCTTGTCTTAGCAAAAGGTATAGTTTAATTAAATTAGTCTTACTAGATAACCAACGTTAGATTAATACTTATTATAATAACATATCTATATATAATTCAAAATGGGTAAAAGGTATGCATCAGATACATCCTTGAAGTAGCACACGTCTGTTGGAAGATTCAACGAATTATGATTGTTATCATCAAAGAGAGAGAACAGATATTCAGACACAGTGGGGGAGATATTAAAGGCTGAGAAGCATACGTATGAAATCCAATAACACAGCGTTGAATTACAAGCTGGTTCTATTCAACTTTGAAGAACGAATGAATGATGCATATAGTCATAAACGAACCCCAACAGTAGAGATTAGATTCAGCAACATATGAATAGAGATAGCGAATGTGAATACCAGTTACTCAAACAGCAGCATATGTGATTAATCTAATTACAGAACCTACGAATCTACAAAAAAGAAGAAACGGACTCAATTGAATGCATGTTGATGAAGATCTCAACGTATCCAGTACCATATGAACTCATGACCTTAAAATCAATAGTGAACCGGAATGCTTAATGGTTTCATTCTTAACCTTTTTTGATGAAGCCAAAGTGGATTCTTCATTTTGTACAAGTTTGTTTGCGATACACACCCACTTAATACAGAAAACTATTCCGCTTCCATTACTTTACATCATTACAATTCTTTCTCTCTCTATGACTTAAATCAATAATGATTCGTTTAAAGCAACATACAGTGATATATGACTATCTCAAGTGAGTAATAATACTAACATAAATTTGTCATTTTCTTTGCAATATTAATATAGTCATGGTTTAAGATCTAGAACAAGATACGCCTTCTCTCGTGACTTCAAGAAGCACGGTACTATTCCAATGTCCGTCTACTTGAAGACCTACAGAGTTGGTGATATCGTTGATATTAAGGCTAACGGTTCCATCCAAAAGGGTATGCCACACAAAGTTTACCACGGTAAGACCGGTATCATTTACAACATTACCAAGACCTCTGTTGGTGTTATCGTCAACAAGCTAGTTGCTCACAGATACATTGAAAAGAGAGTTAACTTAAAGGTTGAACACATCAAGCACTCTAAGTGTAGACAAGAATTCTTGGACAGAGTTAAGGAAAACGCTGCTAAGAAGTTAGCTGCTAAGGAATCTGGTGAACCAGTCTTATTAAAGAGATTACCAGTTGGTCCAAGACCATCAAAGGTTGTCGCTGGTGTTCCAACTACTTTAGCTCCAATTGCTTACGAAACCTACATTTAAATGTATTTTCACTGTTTTATTATTTACTTATACACAGGATTATACCTTTTGAAATTTTTTTATAATATATAATTAATTATATATATACTACTCTGGTTTTTCGTTTTGGTGATTGCTTTGTTAAAAAAGTTTGGAAAATTCAAAGAAAAGGATAATGTTTTAATTTGTGTCTTTATACTTTATAACTTTTTAGTCCCTATCTTTTAATTTATGTTTTTTTTCATATCATATTATTATTTATTTCAGAGTGTATTTTACCCTAATTATAAATTCAACACAAGAGTTTTTTCTTTTCTTTAACTATTCAGTTACTCTTAAAAGCAAGGCTCGTATGTTTGACCTGTGGGATAGTTCAACTAAGCGTTAAAGAAGGAGAAATAGAGAGTGAGATGTTGCCGGATATACTGCAACGATAGAAGCCATATACATTATCTATTACCCGCTACAAGATAGAACAGTCAACATAAGAATAGAAAACTGATCCACAAATAGTATTAAATTATAACAAATTTTGGCTCTTTATCAACGAACAAGACCAGGTATCGCTACTGAAACCAAAAAAGCCACTTTTCATGCTCCATGACTACTCCTTTATTGATACTAGGGAAGAATAAAAAACATAAACATTTGAATACAGTTTATGCAAAAGTGGGTGTAATGGTGGAGTTCAACACTATAGATTTGCTCTATCCTTAAGGCGAACCATACCGTATAAAAGGGCAAAGGAAAATAATCCCTCATTTAACACTCACAATATCACCTCCAAAAAAGCACAAGAAGCCATCTAAAAGAACAGCTTTTCTTTTAATGAAGTTAAGTAATAAGTTCTAATTAATAATTTATTGCTTTCCTCCCTCCGGCCCGATCATATCATCGTTATAGGTAACCGTGTACCTTTGATCAACTTACTGTAATAGAAAGAGGAAGTTAACACAGCCACAAAATAAACAGTTTTCATTGTAAATTTTTCTGAAGTTAAAAAAAAATCAAAAAAAAAATTAGTACTCGATGGATCTTTAAATTTTCAGTGGTTTGAGTACGGAGCAAAAACACAGAAAGGGAGGGATACTTTTGAACTCCGAATCAAGTACACATACTACATGTATATAGACAAATACAAAAATTGCACTTAAATTAGGTTATAATTTTGGAAAACCACCCACTCGGATAAAAAGTCAAGAGAAAAAAGAAAAAGGAAAAAGAAAATGTCACCGGATAAGAAAGAGAAGTTAAAGAGTTTGGAACTGAAAATAGAGAAAGAGATAACCGAATCACTCCCTTATTTAACCTCAGATGAAAAATCATCAACTTTAAGAGAAGCGACAGATATAGTATTGAATCAGGGAGCTAAAAAAAATCAAATACTGCCCACTGAAGATGGTAAAAAGAAAGTAAAACCGTGGATTCATTTTGTTGCTGGTGGATTAGGTGGTATGTGTGGAGCTGTTTTCACATCACCGTTCGATGTCGTTAAAACAAGACTACAGTCATCAGTTTATAGAGATGCATACAAGACAAAGGCCACAAACATTAATCCATTAAGTGCAGTTGGTGTCCATTTCAAGGAGACTTGCTCTATCTTAAAGGGTGTTTATATAAATGAAGGACCCCGTGCCTTGTTTAAAGGTTTAGGACCAAATTTAGTGGGTGTTATTCCTGCAAGATCCATTAATTTCTTCACTTATGGTTATTCGAAAGACTTAATCAAAGAATCATCTATCTTCAAAGGCGAAGAAAGTTCTTTAGTTCATCTATTAGCTGGTGTTTCTGCTGGTTTTGCTACAAGTACCGCAACCAATCCAATTTGGTTAATCAAGACAAGATTACAGTTAGATCGTGCTACCACTAAGCAATACAAGAATTCATTAGACTGTTTCGTCAAAATAATTAAAAGTGAAGGTGTTTTATCCTTATACAAAGGGTTGTCAGCTTCGTATTTAGGTTCAGTAGAATCAACTTTACAGTGGGTTTTATACGAACAAATGAAGACACTAATTGACAAAAGAGCCAAGAAAATGCAAGAAAAGGGTAAGAGAACACAGTTTGACGATATATCTGATTGGATAGCTAGATCTGGGTCAGCAGGTTTAGCTAAATTCATTGCATCGTTAATAACTTACCCTCATGAAGTCATTAGAACCAGATTAAGACAGGCGCCAACGGTGACTAATGAATCCGGCGTCAAGACAGCTAAATACACCGGATTGGTTCAATGTTTTAAGCTGGTTGTTAAAGAAGAAGGTTTTGCTTCAATGTACGGTGGGTTGACGCCTCATTTAATGAGAACGGTTCCTAATAGTATGATTATGTTTGGAACTTGGGAATTATTTACTAAATTTTTAGCAAAGTTATGAAAAACACAAGGCTGAAAAGGGAACAGAAAATAATTTTGATTAAATGATAAGACGAAACAAGCAAACTTCAACACCAAACTATAATAATACCTGATACAGAAGCTAATGAAAATAGATACATTGCAAAGAATTTTTAACAAATAACGTTTGTATTAATCAAGGGGGCTATTCATCTTTCCTGTACATATAGCAAAAAACACAAGCCCCTCTGATATTAACGCCAAAATACATATACTCTTATATAATTTATACGATCACTTGTTCTGATTGTCACACCGATTTCGCCATTTTTTCACTTGTTTATAGTATTTACTTGACATGAAGAACATGAAAGTCGCATGTATATTTATTTATTCTTTCCAATTAATTCAATTGTAATTCAATTGTAATTCAATGATATCTATTTATGTGCTGTGGATTAGTTGATATTGACACCACTGTCTAAACCTTGATAAATAAACCTGTAAATATCATCACCGGACAATCCTTCCCCACCAACTTTCTTAGTTTCGGGACTAGGAACACTCAGTTGATCAAAAGTAACACCATCGTCGATTTCTTTCTTAGTCAAATACCCACCAAATACATACTCCTTCAGCAATTCTTCAGCAATCTCAAAACAATCGGTACTAACTCTATCATCTTTCTGCAGCATCAATACCTGTTCAGCATCCTCGTCACCTTCTTCACCAGTCCCTTTCGTCCCCGGTATTTCTGAACCGACACTTTTTTTACTCGAATCAATCCATTCTTCAACCTCCGGCAAATGTTTCTTCCTCAACATTGTAGTCAACAATCCTTCAAACTGTGTCGTTTCAAATTCAGTGTTTGGGTAAACGTTAGTCGATCTCAACACTTGCTTATTAACATCCAGCGTTTTAGAAAAAGATGTGAGTTGTGATAGTATAACATTGTATTGGTTCTGCAACTGTGACCAGTTGGGTAAAGAGTTTGGTGTCGATATTAATGATTCTTCGAATTTCCTTAGTGAATGTGTAAGTTGAGTTAAACGAGGTCTTAGTTGTTCGAGGGTTTGAACAGGGACTTCTTGGAAGTTCAATTGGGCTGGCGTGGGTTGCTGCTGTTGTTGATTACTCATTGTGTCTGTCGTGTATGAGGTTGTTGTTGTTGTTGTTGTTGTTTGAGTTGGTGGCAGAGGTCTTCTTGAAAAGAGTTGATGATGTATTCCAAGTATTTATTTACGAAACGTTTTAGTGACCGAGCGATGATCTCCAGATTTTTGCTTTTAGACTCGAAATTAGGTGTGCAGTTTTAACACTAAACTAATCTTCTTTCTTTTAAAAGACATACAGTATCAAGATACTACGATTGAACAATAATATTTATAGAAACTAACAAGAATATGTTTAATAAGTCCGAAGAAAGAAAACAGAGAATCAAAATAACGAAAAGGCAGCAAAAACAAAACCTGGAAAATAAATTGAAATCAATACTAGACAAACATAAATCTCTAGAACAATTGAAATCTAAAATAGATAAATTATCAAATTCGAAAGATGCCAATCAGTTTTCAAATAAAAAGTACTTGGAATCATTAAAAGCTCAACATGAATTACTCGTAAAACATAGCGACAGCGGCAACGTCAACAACGGTGACATAACAATCGGTCCAACACAACGGTTACAAAACCCACCAAGGTTAGAACCAAAGAAGTTATACACGAGGTCAATCTATCATGACGAAGAATTGAATCCACTAGGTACTCCACCTGTATTTTTCCTTACCGAGACAACAACGATACCGTTCCCAAACATACCCAAACCGTCCTCAGCGTCGACTATTGAAATACGATCGAATATCGAAAATAATGAGGTCATTCCGTTGCCGAATGTTGATAAACCAAAGTACTTTAAACTACGTGGATTAGAAAACAATATGAAGACGTCTTATGAATGGAAGAATTCAGGTGGTGTTGGGACGAATCGTGGTACAGGTGTTGGTGTTGGGGTTAGTAGTAATAAGTTGCTGTTTGTGCCCAATAGCGTGTTACTACAGAATAAAAAGAGACAGCGAGTGGCCGATGTTGAAGTCGCTGTTGAAACGAAGGATGGTGATAGGGTTGATGAAGAGTTTGGTGAGATGGCTGAAGAGGAAGAGGAGTACTGGAAGGCACAGAAGGAAGGAAAGAGTATACTATTTAATGATGACATCTAGGAGGATTAGTTTTTTTTACATTATGGATGATGATAAATGGAAAATATCAGTATGGCAATACAAATACTGGTTTTCCGATCTTGGTTTAGAATTCTGTTTGCTTAAAAGAATAATAAATGAATAGAATTTTTTCTAATAATAGTAATAATAACAAAAAAATAATATGATAAAATAAGTGTAATGAAAAACAAAAAGGGGGGTGTACAACACATCGTTAAAATAAAGCATTTTTACTACTTGTTCTCATCAGTAAATAAACACCCATCTCTAGTTTAAAATGACAAATGAATAAACGAATAAATGGAACATAGATGGTAATAAAAGTAATATAGATCGTTAACAAGGGGTAGAAAAAGGTAGTTTGCGGGAAAATCACTGAATTTATTTCTTAGCAAATAATTTTTCAACTTCTTCAACAGATTGAAGCAAAACCTTTTCTTGGAATTTGGCGTTACCTAATTCAGCGTTAACCTTAGCAATAACAGTTTCAGCCAATTGCTTTTGTTCCAAAGCTCTAACTTGAGCCTCGTATCTAACCCATGAATCTAAAACGGATTTAGCTTCAGTAGCAACACCAACCTTTTGCTTTAATTCAAAGGCTTCAGCTTCTAAAGCAGCAGTTTCCTTTGACATTTCGAATAAAGCCTTGGTGGTGGAAACAACATCCTTCAAGTTTGCAACCTGGGAAATTCTTTCTCTAACAGCATTGACGTGGCCAGCTCTAGCTTCGTTTAAGATAGCTAAAACGGATTCGGTTCTGGATCTAGCCATGTCACCGTACATTGGAGCTAAAACCTTGGAAACTAAACCAATGACACCAAAGAAGGTGACCAATAAGATGGTTTCATCGTTAACAACGTATAATTCATTGGAGATGGCGTAAACAGAGGCGGCAACAGAGGTGGCTAAGATACCAGTCTTGGATATGAATGAGTTACCTGGTAAGGCATCAATGATTGTGGTGGCCTTGTTCTTTGGGTCAACTGGGGTTGACATGAATCTTTGACCCATTCTAAAATATAGTAATTAAGCATTAGTCAATTAGTAAAATGTTAGTATACATTGTTGGATCTTTGGATTATTTTAAGTGTTTTTTTCAAATGTACATTCAACACGTGAATATGTCCAAAACGTTTTAATGCCTAAGTTGTTGGGTATAAACTATATCAGAATGGCTTTTAGTTGTAAATGGTCTTCAAGGTTGAATGATGTAGTAGAGGTTTAATGAGTACCCAATTGCTCTAGAGTAGATTCTAGATGCATTGTTTTGTTGAAAGTAGATTAACAAATGAGTTAAAGATCCTATGTTTTACTTACGGAGCAATACCAACAGCAACTGGTCTTAAAGCTGGTCTAGCAGCTGTAATAATATAATTATAATCAACGGTCCAAAGAGGAACATTGTTTGGGGAATGTTAGTATAAAAAAGATACATTTATTGTGGGGTTATCGAAAGTTATAATTTCAATCAAAATCAATTCAAGTCATTATTAACCATTGATGGTATTTCATAGTTATTTCTAGGAAAGGTACTGTGGTTAGGTTGACTTTGAAATATTTGGGGGATTGCAATGCAGTATGACGTGTCTGATTTCTGCTCTTTTTTTGTTTAGATAAATAGTGTAGCTTTGGATAATCATTGGCGTTATGACGAGTTGTGATCATTTTCATTGATAGGTAATCAAATGAATAGTCTTGAAGATCAATTAGGTAGACTTGGGTAGTGGTGGGATATCTTGTCTCTTGACGATGCGTGCATTACGCATACCTGGAGACCAATTGAAGGTTGAAAACGGGCCAATTGGGTTTATTGATCGATCAATTGATAATAATTTGAGTATAGATCTAACATTTAATACGACAATTACGGTTGAATCATTGACTTGTGAAGTGTTGAAATGTAGAGGGGTTTGTTGAATTTTAACGGTGATAAAAATTTCTAGTAGTAAGGTAAGGATGATTGAATTGAATTGAAGTTTATTATGGAAGTGTGATGTGTTTAGTGGGGACATACCTCTTAAGGCTAATCTTGAAGCTAACATTATGATATATGATATACGATATATGTGAGTATGATAGATAGGTATCAGATATGAAGGGATTGAAGTAACAGGTTAATAAGTAAAATATATATTATATTATAGTTATGTTCTATATTTTATTTAGTTGGAGATTTGATCGTTTCGCTGGTTAACCAACAAACAAAAGGAAGTTGGGAATGAGAGAAATGATTGGACAGCGGGACGGAGAGGGGCTGCGTAACCACTCTTTGGTCGGTGTAGGGGTGTATTGTGGTGTATTTGTGTTCGTATATAAGGCGCACGTCGATTGCAGGATTGTAATAGCTATCAGTCGATCGACTCTGAAATAGAATCAGCATCAGAGTTCACCCACTAACAGAGAAGAATAACAAGTACTTCACAGACCGATATCTGTTATGACAAAGCCTTGTTTGTATATATAACACCTACCATATACTATATACTATATTATATCACACCATACTGTTCTAGGTGTAGATTAAATTGCATCGTATCCTATCATCTGAAATTGTTCAACAATTCCTTTAGTAAATACTGTTCTCTCATGTCTCACAAGTGAAACAAAATGTTAGTAATGCCAATGTTCATAGTCCACGTCTAATCTAATCCAATAAACGTATCAATTGAGTTTAATAGCTCAAATTTCATTGAAATCAAAAAGTAAAAATCGTGCACTTACGCTTCCATTTCCTCAGTAGTCTCCAATTGATCCTGGTGTGCCACTCTCTTCAAAACTTCACTACTTGAACTTTCTTGTATAACACCATCAATAATCAGCTCATCAATAACATGGTATGCAACTTGGAAATTGAAAATAATATCCAATTCACAAACATTACCATATGCTTTATCCATAACTTCAACGTATCTTTGAACGAGATCTAATGTAATCAATTCGTTATCATCGTTATCTATAGAAACAATAAAAAACAAAGATGCATATCGTCTGTATATCAATTTAGAATCTTTATGTTCTATAACATTGCACATCTTTGGCTTACGAAGTGGAATCAACGCTGTAAGCTCACGAATAATACGTTGTTTCTCCTTTTGTGATATTGGGGTGTACCATTTCGATAAACGGACTTTGCCTTGCTTTGAGAGTAGAATTAGATATTTAATAGCCATCTCTGTGTGTATATTTATCTATGTGTGTGTCTGTGTTGTATATGAGTAATTGTATCTGATATCCCAACAACAACAGCCAAGTATACAGTTAAAGAAGTTAACCATTCAATAGATCAAACATACAAATAAAATAAAGAGATACACACCCACACGTATCTCCAAATCTTCGCTGGAAAGCGCATTTATTTATTGTTTGTTTGATTTGACTGTTGCACACACCTTTTACATCATACTTGAAAAACACGGGAGATGATACTTTTTCTCCAAATCAATCACTCCCCCAATATACCACACATAACTACAACTTGATGAACAATTATGCATCAAATTTAAAACCATGGAACAGTTCAGTGCCTATATACAAGGCTCAAGAAAGCAAAGAAATAGCCTCTTAAGGCGTTTGGAAGCAGGCTACCCTCATGGATCCTCAGGGACAAAATCAGCATCCCCAACGGCAAAGAACGGTAGCCGAAACTCAGAAACTCACCATCCTAAAAAGCAGACCCCCTCTAACTTGAGTGAAAGGGAAAGACTTCAAAAAAAACTACTAGCAGACCTGTACTTCAGTGATCATTCGGATGAAGAACGCCAGAATAGCTCAGGTCACAATAGCAGACCAAGTGACATTGTAAGAACATTGGTAAGTTCAGTTAACTACGATCATCATAAAGCGACACAATTAGAAACAGAAGCCCCAGTTATTGGTGGCTTGAGGCAAGAAGGTGGTAGAGCTACTCGGTTGAAACCTAAAATCGATTATAACGAAAATAAAAGGCCCGAACCAATGTACCCTTCCAGGGCTCACAAACGCCGACTCACCTCAAGTACTGCTCAGCCAATACCCACAGATGGAAGTAATTCACTCTCAGTGACTATCAAACATTCAGGATTATCAGCAAGTACCGTCCCATTCTCGAATAGCAGCAACGGACATCCATCATCAATAAGGAACGGTAAAACCGAAAGGAGTAGGACTGGTTCATCATCTTCAAAAACACTTGAAAAAGACAGCCATCCTGATGACAACAATGGCGTTATACAAGAAAGTGAAGATGAAGATTTAATTATAGATGAAGAGTTTTTAAATGATTCAAAAAAACATAAGTTTGACCTCACGAATTTTAAAACTGATATTGATTTACAAAACAAAGAATTCGCTCAAGGCAACCAAACTGTGTTTGAGCCAACAGTTTCCAGTGGACCGAACTCTACAGCAGCGGTAAGTTCGATGGATCTATCGTTCATTAAAACACCTTCTGACCTTTCCGTGTTTCAAAAAGTTTTAGTTTCAGAATATGCCTCCGTTTCTAAGAACTTCACCCATTCAAGAATTCCAAGGGTTGATGAAATGATCAAGCTGATTGATAGCTGTGTATCTGATACTTTGACAAAATTTAATGATTTTAAATCTGAGTTAGAAACACATAGAGACAGATTTGGGATTTTATTATCAAAGACCAAACGCTTTTCACCACCACCCAATACTGATAGAAATGCAAGTGGAGAATCAGATCTAGATAACGTTAATGTCTCATCAACTGTAAAAACACCTAGTGAGTTTATTACTCCTTTATTCTCTGATTTCTTTGATGATTTATTCAAAGAGAGATTTTCTAGTTTAAACAGAATGAAAACACTTACTGACTATCAATTAAGTTTAATAGATACAGAATACGATTCAAATATCGAAATTGCCAACTTACAATATTCACGTGCTTTGAAAGAGAACAGAGAATCTGTTATCGAAAGATTACAGAATGAAATAGCTGCCTTAGACCGTGAATTTGCATCCAAGAATGGTGCCGCCACTAATGATGATGAGAATAATAAAGCATCAACAAACGGAGAATCAATCCAAGATGATAGAAAAGAGTTGGCTTTAATGATGATTAAAGATAAGTTCGCTAACGGAAATAATTTGGATGGGTTGACTGATTTAATTCTGGAATTTAGTAATTCCAAAAATGCAGAGGTTGACGGTCAATGATCCAAAACAGCATGCGTGCACTTCTATATATGCATATATACAACCAACTTATTTAACGAAGATGACTATGACGACAATTTAAACACTCAGGTCAGAACAGCTATCTGATAGGTTTCGTATCCTCTTTTGATTCACACCAGCCACGCTGGACACCGCCATCATACCAGCCACAACTTGTTTTCCTTTGTTTTCACCTTTTCCATTTGCCTTTAAAGTTCTGTACTATAACTACAGCTCTGCTCTTATCACAATTTTACTTTTCATTCAGATTATACTTAAGAAACAAAAAGTAAAACAAGGAAGATCCATTATAGACAAAAATGGACGAACAAGTTTCTTTGTTTCTAGAAATAACTTCCACTGAAGACCCTGAGATGGCAACAAGTTTTCTTGAAATGAGTGGAGGTAATTTAGAGACTGCAGTTTCATTGTTTTTCGAACATGGTACTGGAGTCGCCTCTAATTCGTCAAGCAATAACAACAATAACAATGAAAGTGGTGGAAATAGTGGTGCGAACGACCTACCTGGGTTTGAAACTGATGAAGCCTTAGCCCACAGATTCCAACAAGACATTTACCAGGAAGATGCAAATAACCAAGGTGAATCTGAAGTTCGTAGACCAATTGAACCTATGCACGATCAATTGGTTCAACCTGGTTACGGTGGAATGTTTAGTAGCATGATGGCTAATAGAAATTCTGAACAAGGAATGTTTGGTAGAGCTGAAGTTGGAATTTTCAATCAACTTGATGGTGATGAATTCCAATCAACTACAACAACAGTAACTGGTGGTGGATATCAAGGAGGTGGAGATGAGTTTGAAGACGATGATGACAGCATAAGTATGTCTGACGATGACAATGATTACGATGTTCATGAAGTTCTCAATTCGGATGGAGATATAGTTATTGACACGACGAGAAGAACGAGAAGAAGACCAGCGAGAAGAATAAGACCGGTTGATACAAGAACAAATACACAACGTAGACTAGCGAACATTTTTAGACCTCCTTGGGACATCATTCAAAGACTTGATTTGGATGGTGCCAAACAATTAGCTAGGCAAGAGAAAAAATGGATATTGATTAATATTCAAGACATGTCTGATTTTAGATGTCAGTGTTTAAACCGTGATTTTTGGTCTTCACAAAACATTAAAGATATTGTTCATGAAAACTTTGTGTTTTTACAATACCATCACGATTCCCCAAACGGCGAATTCTATACCAATATGTATCCGTTCACAGAGTTCCCACATATTGCAATATTGGATCCTATCACTGGTGAGCGATTGAAGATATGGTCCGGCGTTAATCCAGAGATACATAAGTGGATCGAACAAGTTATGGATTTCATGGGAAGATTTTCATTAACCGGTGGGTCGAACCCCTCAGTTTCTCATCAGACTAAAGTCAGAGTTGATACGTTAAGTGAAGATCAACAGATCAAGCTGGCTATGGAAAATTCACTTGGCAATGGTAAGAATGCAAGTGGAGAGAACGTGGATGATGTTGTTGTGCTGGAAGATACTGATAAAGGAATGACTAAAGACGATGCCATTGATTTAGATTCTGACGATGGAAAAAAACAAGAAGAGGAAGAAGGTTTGCCTTCTGATCATGTGGACCCAAACAGTACTGCCAGTATAAAAGCTGTTGATCATCCCGATCCTGACGTTTCGGTTGATGTTAAACAAACAACAAGAATTCAAATTAGATCCGGTGATGGGAAGCGTGTTGTCAAGAAGTTTATGCTCGCTGATCCTGTGTTAAAGTTGTTTGAATTCGTCAAGTTTTCATTTGCTGATAGCTTGAACGGCAAAGAGTTCAAATTGACATTACAAAGGGTGAACTTGATTGAAGATGATGGATTAGAGAAAACTATTGAAAGTGCTGGTTTGAAAAGTGCCAGTGTCTTATTGGAGGTAGTTGACAGTGACGACGACGATGAATAAAGTTATACAGGGAAACCTATAAATACAGTATAAACTTTGCCTAATACCAATTAATTAACTTTCGATTGCAATTTTTATACAATTTTTTTACAGTTTCGGATTTCGAGTTTTAAGACTCAAAAAATAGTAAATTTACCTGAATAATATTGAAACATATACATGTGAACACATGAAAAAGTTCGTAGTTCTCTTCCTTTTCGAAAAAATAAAATAATTTCATTATAAACACGTTAAAACTGCATGATAAGCTTAGATAGTTGGGTTTCTAATCTTTGCTCTAACAGCCTTAGTTTGAACAAAGTTATCGAAAGCTTCAATACCCATTTCACGACCAATACCTGATTGCTTGTACCCACCGAATGGAACGTTTTGGTGTAAGGAGTTGTAAGTGTTGATCCAGACGGAACCAGCTTCTAATCTATCAGCAACGTAAATAGCCTTGTTGATGTCTTCGGTGTGGATACCAGAACCTAAACCGAAGTCAGAGTCGTTAGCCTTTTCAATTAGCTCGTCAATAGAAGTGAATGGTAAGACAACGGCGACAGGACCAAAGATTTCTTCTTGGGTCAACTTATCGTTTTGTGGAACATCGTAGAAGATGGTTGGGGTAACAAAGTAACCCTTATCACCGATTCTTTGACCACCGGTTAATAGCTTCAAGCCGTTATCCTTACCAGCCTTAATGTAGTCCAAGACAAGTTGAAATTGATCTGGAGTAGTTTGGGCACCTTGGTAAACACCTTCTTCGAATGGGTTACCAACCTTCAAAGCTTCAGTGGCAGCCTTGAATTGGGCTAAGAAGTCTTCGTACCATTTCTTATCTGTAGCTTGGATGTAAATTCTCGAACCTGCACAACAAACTTCACCACCGTTGAAGAAAATACCCTTGATTAAGTTATCAATGGTTTCTGGAATGTTACAGTCTTGGAAGACAATGTTTGGAGACTTACCACCTAATTCTAAAGTGACCTTCTTAATAGACTTTGAACATTGGTTCATAACGGTCTTACCGACATCAGTGGAACCAGTGAAGGAAATCTTCTTGATCAATGGGTGGTTTAGGATAGCGTTACCACAACCTCTACCTGAACCTGGAATGATGTTAACAACACCTTCTGGGAAACCGGCTTCCTTAATTAATTTACACATGTACAAGTTTGACAAGACGGTAGCAGAAGCTGGCTTTAAGACCATGGTGTTACCAACGGCTAAACATGGACCTAATTTCCAAGCCAACATCAATAATGGGAAGTTCCATGGGGTAATAGCACCACAGACACCTAATGGCTCACGCTTGGTGTAAGTTAAGTGGTTTGGATCAGTGACAATGCTTCTACCGTCGTTCTTGTCAGCGTAACCAGCACAAGTTCTGATACATTCTGCAACCAAGTTGATGTCGAATCTAGCACAGTGTAAAGCTTTACCGTTATCTAGAGATTCAATGGCAGCCAAGGTTTCAGCGTGTTGGTCAACCAAGTCGGAAAGCTTGTACAATAACTTGGCTTTGACGGATGGTTCAACAAACTTCCAGGTCTTGAAAGCCTTGTAAGCAGCTTGAACAGCAATTTCAACATCTTCTTCACCAGCCATTTGGATATCACATAATGTTTCTTCGTCAACTGGGGAGGTGGAGGCGAAGGTCTTACCAGATTTGGCGGCGACGAATTCATTGTTGATGAATAAACCAGTTGGTTGTTCGTATGACTTGTTGATGACTGGGAAGTTTAGAGTCTTGAATAAGTTGGAGTTAGCGGACATTTTGAGAGAGTTCGAAAATTGTTTCTTTAATAATGGAAAGAATATTCTCATGATCCACAAAGCAAAAAAAAAATAGTGGGGAGGTTGGGATTCTTCAAACCAATTGAATGGAAATTGGGGTCTATTTATAATCCTGGGGGGAGGGACAAGTGGATCTAAAACCAATATGTGAAAAAGAAACAATCAATGAAGGAGATAGGAGAGCTCACTGGGAGGATATCCAGGAATCGCAGCTTTAGCTTTCCAGGCAACGCAGCGGTTTTGGGCATTTTTCAGAGTTTTTCAGGCCAGCTTTCTGGATTACACAGGTTTCTTTTCCCCACAACACCTGTGTAAGCAGAGACAAGGACACGGCTGGTTGTTGTTTGAAGTTCATTACTAATGCTGAACCAGGATGTTGGTTCTGGGCACTCGGGATTGGTTGGTGGGGGGGGGGAAGACCTCATATTGTGATTCCAGAATGAAGAGAACTAGCAGTAGTGTATGATTCCCAAGGCGTTTGGGGTACTTTCAAAGGATGCAATTAAGGATTTTGAATCAAAAACAACAGTTTCAATCCTACAACTTACGAAGAAACTTCCATATATCCTTTTTGAATATCAAGGTCTTGGTGGGGTGTGTATTTTAATTTGACCTCCTCGATGAGATGCTTGCGGGGTGGGGTGTTTCGGATCGTACAGCCATGGAGGGGTGCGGACTAGTTTAAGACGCACGGAGGGGAGGGTGCGCTTCTCCGAGACCGGGTGCCCGACGTTTTATCATGGGGTTTCTGCAGGGTTGGAGAAAGTGGATGGGATGTCAAATGAGGATTAGGGGGTATTCAACTAAAAATGTACTTTAAACAGGCAGTTGGAGTTAAACATCACGACTATTCAAACTAGCATTTATGCTTAGTAACCGTTTGAAAAGACCAGATGCTAGATTCTTCCTTCTCCGCACTGGCTAGAGCCCTACATAACCGAGTAATGGTGTTGACGGCTGGCGCAAGCAATGCCGATTTAGGAAAGTTTTCCAGCTCGCTGTCTAGGGCAAGTAACTTGACCGTGGGACTGAACCATTCACCCACGACACCTCGAAACAAACCACCAATTGCTCCTGGGGTCAACCATCTGAAGTAGGCCCGGCAGTGAGACGGACTAGGGGCAAGACACCCCTCGCACCACGCACCCGCACCCCTTGCCTTGCCTTGTACACCCCCGAAAAACGGATAAAAGAAATCTTTGAACCTTAGTAATAATGCATTTCAGATTGATGACATTCAATTGTCAATGAATAATGCAACCGCAACTGGATTGTTTGTAAATTCGTCTTACATGGATTTATCCACTTAAATCCACCATGGCCCACAATCGTCCATGGATTGAAGTTTTGTTGGGAAGTCTGACCCCATAGTTAAGTTAAACCGTTGATCTAAATTTCTATATACAAGGAATTGTTGCAAATATTCAATGATAACGCTGGATTTTGTAAGGCACAATTGAGCAGAAGAGAGAAGACAAGCGTTTCCCACTCAACTAACTCTGCACTGATACTCTTTCACATATATCGAGCCTGCTACAACAGACATTAGAAGGCAGTTGAGTTTCGTCATCCTTCCATAAGTTCCTAAACGCCATTTTCCCAATTTTACTTCTCGGTATTTGAGAAGCTTTTTATTTTACAGCTTATGTAAAAGAAGACAATAAACGTAGTCTATAATCGCAGGGTTTCGTAACAGCCACACGCTAGTTTCGTGTTTTATTCACTTATCGATCAGTTTTTCTTAGTTTTGTGTCATCAGACTCATTTAAGTGAATACAGAGATCAGATTATCTTTAAAATATCAATTACGTAGACTTCAAACGATAGGTAAATAAAGTCAAATTTGTAAACTGGACCCTGAACTATTGAGTGCAGATTCCCATACTGCACTTTTGAGAAGAATATCACCTTCTTTTCAACCCCATTGACAAATAGATACCTAAATAGATTGGCCATGGCCCTAAGAGCAGCTAGAGCAAAAATGTGGGGAAACAGATCTATATCCATATTCAAAGCCCGTAAAATGACCTCACCTTCAACATATTTTAAATTTAGATAGGCGTAGTTTTCGCAAGCTCCGGTTCATTAATTAAGAGTGTACAAATAAAAGGACTTTTCGGTGTAGGTTCCAACAAACTAATAATGTGTTCTTACTTTACTTTCTCATGCTCATCTCTTTGTCAGGTGATCTGATCTTCTACCCAACCAAGCTCCTAATCCCCGTTTGAAAAGTTATTCTGCACACCCCGTCTCTTACCCCATACTACCCCAGAAGCGCACCCCAGAACATCGAAGTTTTGCAGCGACACTCGCCTTACACATTTAGCCGAGAAATTTCGAGGTTCTTTTGCACCCCTTCCCTTCCCAACCAAAAAGTCTCCTGCTCTGTGATTCGATCGAATCATGTTTAAAAACGTTGACGAGTACAATAACCACTGCATTCCTTCAATTCCACTCTGTGATTGAATATTTCTCTCACCCCGGGACCTTCCGGAGTAGGTCTGTCTACGTGTATTTCGTTCGGGCATCCGTAAATTCCGGTTATTTTAGTTTTCTAGTTACGAGAGGTGTTGGTTGATTCACATATGCCCAGCATTACCACCTTTTGTTGATTCACCACAGTCAATGTGATTCCCTTTGGGTATTTTGTGGGGGAGGATAGTTTCGAAATGGGCTTGTTTGATGACTGGGATCAGTATAACTGTATCAGTAGTGAGGAGTGGATTATGATAATCATTGGTTGGTCTATGTGTTTCCTTCACTATCAAGGATGTTGCTATTGAAGCAATATAGAGGTACGGGTAGGGATTACTGCGTAAATTCAATAATTCAAGATGTGTTTCTCTTCAATAGAGAAGGTTGGAGTGATTGTGGGGAAGAGGAGTATTGGTGCTTGATTTCAGTAGGGGACGCGGGGATACCTTTAGGAGTAGTAATCAAAGGATATATGGAACGTCAGTGGAGAAAAGGAAGGTTATACGGGATATTTACGGGGTAATAGAACAAGCTTGAAGACGTTGAAAAGACTGAGGGATAGTAGACGAGACTTTTCGGTAAAGGTGATTGGAAAATAATAAACAGTAATAAAACTACATAAAAATACAAAAATGTGCCAATTATAAAACAAAGAATAAAAAACAAAACAGGAAAAATGCGTGATTCGGTGGAATGAACACACACATTGGCGCAAAAACGGTTATCCAAAGGGGAAATCAAATGTAAGTCGGAGCTAGAAGTTTGATTTCATAGTATTAATAAAGTGAAGTGCCAAAAATGTTCCTTTTTGAGTCGATATTTAGAAAGCTGAAACCATAAGGGAAGTCAACTATTGACGGTTGGTACTTTCTCTGATCAATTCATGATCAATAACGTCTTCGTTAGTACCGCCATTACCATTAGCACTAGACTGTTGATGATACTTCAATTCATCATCAACGTTATCGTCAGTAGTAGGTGAAGTATTTTGTTGATAACTGTCTTCTTGCTGCTGTTGTTGATAATTTTGCTGCTGAAATTGTTGTTGGTAAGCTTGTTGTGCCAATTGTTGCTGCTGCTGTTGTAACAACTGCATTTCGTAAAGCTGATCTGTGTCTTGAGTGGATGAAGGTTGTTGTTGTTGTTCTTGTGGTTGTTGTTGGGAGTTGGCAGAAGTTGCTGAATCGGCTGATTGGGTTTGTGCGGCGGCTCTTGTTGCTAATGCAACAATCTCATTTGTATCCATAGCTTCTTGTTTGAGCAATTTAGAAAGCTCAGTCACATCGGAATCTTTAGACGGTAAGTATCTACCGGAATGATCACCATGGTCTTGTTGTAATTGGAAGGACATATCTTCGTGCGATGTGTCTTTCTTCCAGTTGAAAGGCTGATGATGCTTATGGTTATAACTTAATTGAATAATACCAGTAACAAGGTCATAATTGATAGTGATTTTAGAATCGCATTCTTCTGTTTTCAGTTTATTGACAACCTGTCTCTTGTTCTCAGATCTTGATTTACGTTGTCTATATTTATCTTGAGAACAAATGTACATCCAAGTGATTTTTTTACACTTGTTTGGATTTGGATCTTGTAGATTTGGTTTATGATGATCTCTAATGGCGAATTTGAAACCAGTTAAAAGCTCCAACGGTGCAATGTATTCACTAACAACCAAAGCTGACATATCTCTAACAATGGCTGGGTTCAATTCGTGTCTTTGATATCTTGGGAATATGTTTTCATCGGTATAGTTTCTATAGTTATGTTGATATAAGTCAATAGATGTGTTCATACTAACTTTTTCCTGATACTGTCCCCAATCATCGGATAAGTTCGGTAATTTAGATGGGGTTCTAGCCTTTTTGTGCTTAACTTTTCTCTTCATTCTACAACTGATACAAGTTGCATATTTGTTCAACATATCTTGATCTTCACTTAATCTTTTAACTCTGCACCTACTGCATTTCTTGATTGAATCGTTTGAAGTTGTAGCTCTTATGGAACGCTTGGTTCTTTTTGACTTATCTTGTTGCGGAGATGCTGGCGCCAATTGCTGCTGTTGTTGTTGGGCTTGATCTTGGGGCAGGTAAGGGAAGTATTGTTGTGAATTGTAGTATTGTTGTTGATATTGGGCTTGGGGTTGGTTAGCTGCAGCTGCAGCTGCGACAGCGGCTTGTTGTTGATAAGAGTTTGGATGAGTAGCTGCTGGTTGTAATGAACGTAGTTGATCATCAACATCAGCTAATGTAATCTGTTGGCTGCCATCTTGTTGTGGATCAACATTTTGACTTTGAATATTCGAAGACATTGCGGGTTTTTCCTTTAATTTGAATGATTTGTTAAATGATTTGAACTCAAGCGAGTAAAGAGTGACAAAGTAGAAGATAGAAGATGGAAACTAGGATGATTGGTTCTGTCTAAAAATTTCTGTAGTTAATATTTTGTATATCAATCAAATAGTATGGATAGGCTTGAAAAGAAACTTGGTTGTGAAAGTATCGAAATCAATTAAAACGAGGGATAAAATCAGATGGATAGGAAAGTTTATATAACCAATTAATCTTGGGTTTGCTATGGATTATAAATAAGTAAACGAACAAGACACCTAAGACAGAATTGAGGGAAGTATGAACAAAAGTGAATATATTGAGCTTATACGTGTAATTGAATGTGACTGACAGTGATTAGTTGGGGACGTATAAACGTATAAGATATTGTTTAACAGATTTGATATTGATAGTAATCTGATGTTATGATTTTGAGTGTTAGGTGTATCTGACAATATGAAGACTGGTTATTGAATGAATAATAGAAAAGAGTATAGAGAGGGAAGAAGAAAGGGAGGGAACATGGGAAATGGCAGAAAAGTGAGAAAACGGATGAGAAGAAGAAGAAGAAGACAAGGAAATTGGTGGAATATTGGGAATGGACAATGTGCGTGTCTGTTGTGCAGAGAAGGGGGAGAGAGGGAGAAAGAAGGCGGTGAAAGAGTGGAGTGAGTGTGGGTGGTTGCGAGGGGTAGAGGTGTTTTGATTGTGTTTTTTTGAGAGAGAGAGAGAGAGAGAGGGAGGTGGTGTATTGATCTGGAGTAGGAGGTTGAGTGAGTATAAGGAGTGTATTACAATCAGTAGGAATAAGACCAAGTATACATATATACACCAAATAAATGTCTAGATCGCAGACAATGGATAAAGAAGAGGAATTCGAATCGGACAACTCCGAAGAACAAGAAGAATTCGATGAATTAGATGATGCTGAAGAAGGGGAAGAAGAAGAAGTGGAAGACGACAATGATGAAGATGAAGATGAAGATGAAGATGAAGATGAAGATGATGCCGATGATGATGGTGAGGGTGAAGAAGACGAAGATGAAGACGTTGATAATAGCCGAGAAATTGAAGGGGAAAACGGAGAAGAAGAGGAAGAAGACAACGAGGAGGAGGAATTAGAAGAATTGGAAGATGGTGACACTCAGGATGAAGGCGAGGAAGATGAAGAAGGCGAAGAGGTGGAGGAAGACGAAGAAGAAGACGGTGAAGATGAAGATGAAGTAGAAGATGAAGGTTCGGAATCTGAAGGACCGGCTACAACCAAACCGTTGTCATCCGCTCAAAAAAACAAGCCTACTATTGATGATGAAGAGGCAGACGAAGAGGAAGAGGACGATGTAGACTTAGAGGATTTGGATGATGAGGATGAGGAAGAAGAAGAAGAAATTGACGATTTTAATGCCGATGAACTTGACGATGACCTAGATGTAAAGGTCCAAGATATTGATGATGATGAGCTGAACGCCTACGAAGATGAAGAACTTGAAATTCCAGATGATGATGATGATGAAGAAGATTATGAAGATACCCCACCACCTAAAAAATCAAAAGCTCCTCCAAAGAAATCTAAATCAAAACCAGCAGTTTCAGTAAGTAGGAAACCAAATGATAAAAAATTAACAGTGAAGGTGAGATTTGAAAAAGATCAATTAAGCACAGTCTCATCACCTGCTGATAGTTCTGCTTTGGAATCAAGCCCACCTCCAGCACCATCAAAAGTCACTACAAGACCTAAAAGACAACAACCAAGACCACCAAAACCAGAACCAGTTACAGTGGGCAGAAGATCAAGAGGCCCAGTGAAAAGCTATAAAGAACCAGAAGAAGATGATGAATTTCCTGAAAACGACGAAGATGAAGAAATGGAATTAGCCATCGACACCGAACCAACAAATGACGACGAGTTGGATGGTGAACTAGATGACGAAGGTGATATTACTGGATTAGGCGGATATGATTACGACGAAGATGACGATGAGGAACAGGAAGTTCTCACTACTACTGATTTAGCAAGAATGACAGAAAGACAAAGATCGAGATTTATGGAAGCATCTGAAGAAGCTGAGGAGCTACCTGAAAAGAAACGTTCACAGCCAAATGAATTCTTAGCTCTATCCAACGAACCATTGAAAAAGAAACAATTTACAGAAGAAGAACTTCACCTACGTAAACTTGAAAATGCAAGAAAAAGAAAGAATTTCAACATCAAGAAATTAGAAATGGAGAAAAAAGATACTCTGAACAGATTGCTATTAAGAAGAGCTGATAAAGTTAGAAATTTGAAGAACTTGGAAGGTAAAGAATATGATGCTGATGAAGGTGAAGATGGCGGTTCACCATCTAACCAGAGACAAAAGCTTGAGCACAAAGCCTTGTTCAACTGGTGTTCAAAAACTGTTACTACCGCCGAAGGAGACAAGAAGTATATTAGTCTGTATTCTCTTCCGTAGCTTTCTACATTTTTGTTATTTGACATATATGTATATTAGCCACTAATTCCACCTGAAATGTATCGTTTAGTCCCAACTCCTCCACTGTAGTTCAGTTGTTTAACACACTCTGATTACCCCATACATCTACAATAATTGGGTAGTACACTTTTATTTCCCAATCCGGACATTATCAGGAAAAAAAACTGATATTACGTCAGCATAAAAATATTTTGAAAATTTTTAGAGAACAGGCACTTAGTAATTGGTTTTACTATCTTTATCTATGTATACGCCATGTTTGATTAAGTCTGATACAGATCATATTCACTCAATACTCATCATTCATAATATCATAAACGTCAATATACACACATCAACTATGTCCCCAAGTATAACCAAGAAATCGCACAAATCCAGCAAAGGAGAAAAGGTTTCCAAGTCTTCCAAATCTGTTTCTAGTAAAGTTGATATCGATGCCTTGAAGAAGAAACTAGCTTCCAACAACAAGAAAAAGTCAGAACAAGAACCAAAGTTAGAAAACGACGAAGATAACGAAGACCAAGTGAATGAAATTATTGTTGAAGATGGTGAATCTAAAGATGACGAAGAGGAGATCACCTCGTTTAAAGAACTAGGCATCAAGCCAGACATCTTGGAAGCCATTGAAAAATTAAACTTTTCAAGACCAACGCCGATTCAGTCGCAATCTTTGCCACATAGTCTGAAAGGGAGAGATATTATTGGTATTGCCCAAACGGGATCTGGTAAAACTGCTGCATTTGCCATTCCAATCCTTCAAGCTTTATGGGAAGCTCAAACTCCCTATTTTGCATGTATCCTTGCACCGACCAGAGAATTGGCATACCAAATCAGAGAAACTTTTGACGCACTTGGATCCAACATGGGTTTAAGATGTTCCACTATTGTTGGTGGTATGGATATGATGGATCAGGCTAAAGAATTAATGCGTAAACCACATATTATCGTTGCCACACCAGGTAGATTGATGGATCATTTGGAGAATACAAAAGGTTTCTCATTGAGAGCTTTGAAGTTTTTGGTTATGGATGAAGCTGATAGATTACTAGATATGGAATTTGGTCCTGTTTTAGATAAGATTTTACAAATCATTCCAAGAGAGAGAAATACATACTTGTTCTCGGCTACTTTAACCTCCAAGATTGATAAATTGCAAAGGGCATCTTTGTCAAACCCAGTCAAAGTTGCCGTCAATAACAAGTACTCAACAGTCGATACATTAATTCAAACCCTAATGGTTGTTCCTGATGGATACAAGAACACATACCTTATTTACTTACTTAATGAATATATGGGTAAATCAGTCATTATATTTACCAGAACGTGTGCACATGCTCAAAGAGTTGCTTTACTTGCACGTATTTTAGGATTTGGTGCTATTCCGTTACACGGCCAATTGTCACAAGCCCAAAGATTGGGAGCTTTGAATAAATTTAAATCTGGTGATAAGCAAATCTTGGTTGCTACCGATGTTGCGGCTAGAGGTTTGGATATCCCATCAGTTGACTTAGTGTTGAACTACGATATTCCAACCGATTCCAAAGCATATATTCACAGAGTTGGTAGAACTGCTAGAGCTGGTAGATCAGGTAAGTCCATTTCTTTAGTTACGCAATACGATTTGGAGTTGATTTTAAGAATTGAAAAAGTTATTGAAATGAAGTTGCCAAAAGAGACCCCAAACAGAAACGAAATTTTGGCCTTACATAACTCTGTTGATAGAGCTTCTGCACAAGCTGTGACGAAGGTGAAGGAGTTCCACGGTAAACGTACATTCAGAGCCAAGCACTAAAGAAGTGGGTGTATCCTAAAACTATGTAGAGTTATAGATCATATTTAAGCCTAAACAAGCAATTTAATGAGTATAAATGTCGAAAGAATAACTAGGTTAGAACAACTAGATTAGTAGTGATAACAGTCTAAGTCATCAGCCGCTCGGCGTCTAATGAACTTTTTTTTAATTCTCTTTTTTTGCGGGTTGTTGAAATGCAAATTCGTAAATAAATAGACGTTGAAACTAATACAACAGTTACTTTTCATCCCAATAAAAGTAGTTATGGATCTTAGCATTAGTCATCGTCAAAAATACTGAAAAAGTAGGTTATATAAATTGTTAAAAAATATGGAAAACTCGTCTCGGAAGGAACCTTTAACACTAGATGAAATACTGGCATCAAAGAATAATACTAACAAACTTTCGGTTAGCTTAGGAGGCAAGACAAAAGCCAAATTTCTTTCTAAACATCAAAGAGAAAAGATAAAGTTAGAACAAAAGCTGAAAGCCGAAAAAGAAGAAGAAACAAAGAAATCTCAGAATGATAGGATAGCTAATTCAACGAGTAAACAACTGCCAACCATCCCATTTCCTAAAGGACCAGCAGCTCAAACGACGCTACCAAAGATTCCTATACGGCAAGTAGGGCCAAAAGATCGTGATGGTAAAGATAAATCAAATAACCCCAGAAAAAGAAAGTTCAATTTCCAATGGGATCTGACTGAAGATACATCGGTGGGGTATCAGCCATTAATAGATTTTCAAGTTGCAAAAAGAGTTCAACCAGAATACACATCTTTCCACAACAAATCGAAATCGAATGACAACTTTAAAGAATACCACTGGTCAACAAAACCCCTAAGCGAAATGAAAGATAGAGACTGGAGAATCATGAGAGAAGATTACGATATAAGCTCGAAAGGTGGTAAGGTGACAAACCCTTTGAGATCATGGACAGAAAGTAGTATATCACCAATGATTATAGAACAGTTGAATAAACTAGGATACCAAGAGCCAACGCCTATTCAACGAGCAGCTATTCCTATGGGGTTAACAGGTAGGGATATCATAGGTATTGCTGAAACAGGATCCGGTAAGACATTGGCGTTCCTCATACCGATCTTGAATTATATTATGAAGTTACCCCCATTGCAAGCCCACGAAGGCCCATATGTGTTGATTATGGTTCCAACTAGAGAGTTGGCGTTGCAAATTGAGAAACAGTTTCAGAAATTCACTAGCCTAAGGTTCAGTGTTGCTTCATTGATCGGCGGTCATTCATATGATGACAATATAAGGAGGCTTGCTGTTGGGGTGGAAGTTGTTATTGCTACTCCTGGTAGATTGGTTGATTGTTTGGAGAAGCAAATTATTGGATTGGATATGTGTTACTTTTTAGCAATGGATGAAGCTGATAGAATGATTGATATGGGATTTGAAAAGGAGGTCAACACAGTGTTGGAGAACTTGCCTGCAGGTGAATCTAATCCTTATTACTTTGGTAAAGATGGTAAGCCCAAGAGAACAACCATGATGTTTACAGCTACCATGCCACCTGCTGTTGAAAAACTAACTTCTAAATTTTTAATACATCCTGGTATAGTTATGATCGGTGAGGTTGGTGGGGCTGTTGATTCTGTTAGACAAGAAGCAATTCAAACGTCAGATGATCAGAATAAGAAGCTGTCAATCTTGGAACGTATTTTGAAATCCAGAGGGTTCAAACCACCAATTATTATTTTTGCCAATTACAAGAACTCTTGTGAAACGATAGCAGATTTTTTATTCGAAAGAGGTTTCAATCCTGTCACTATGCATGGTTCTAAAACGCAGGAACAAAGAGAAGCTGCCATTTCTCAGATGAAATCTGGAGAGTCTGATATACTTATTGCTACTGATGTTGCTGGTAGAGGTATTGATATCCCAAATGTTTCGGTTGTCATTAACTATCAAATGACGAGAAACATTGAAGATTACACGCATAGAATAGGTAGAACTGGTAGAGCTGGTAAGAGCGGTACAGCCATCACTTTATGGAACCCTACCGATGATAAAGACGTGTTGTACGATTTGAGACAGATGATAACTAAGAGTCCAATCAGTAAGTGTCCAGATGATTTGAGAAGACATGAATTCGCTCAACGTAAAGTGATGAGAGCGGTTGATACTTGATTATCGAATAATACTGTTTTTATAATATTAGAATTACAAGATAGATATTGTACATAGACATGTATAATTATAAAATCATTTGTCTTCATCTTCGCTGCTATCGTACCCACCTAACATTGATTGCAAAGCGTTGGATTGCTGTTGAGGTGGTGCAGAAGCAGCATCACCAACAGCTGCCCTCTTCTGTTGTAGTCTCTTCAATACGTTCAGAGAGTCGTTTCTAATGAACGAAGTAGTTGGAGTAAATTCAGTGCTAGGTAAAGTCTTTTGTTGTTCGTCACCATCTTCGTAATCATCACTTTCTGGTTCTTCAACGACAACTTTCTGTCTCTTCAACTCATTCTCTTCGTTTTCTCTCATTTTGTTCAATAATTTCTGAGCTGTTTGTATAGCAGTTTTCTGGATGTCTTCTCTATTTCTTTTCTGTGCCTTTGGATCAGGGTCTTCATTCGCCCATCTGATATTCATCGCTTCGTTTTGATCATCTTCATTTAAGCTTTGTCCATGTAAAGCTTCCTTTGCAAATTGTGCTTGACTTTCTAACTTGTACGTAACGAAGGCTATTTTCTTTTCTTTAACTAGCCTTGATCTTTCAATATCACCAAACTCTCCAAAGTTTTTACTGACTAAAAGTTCTATGTTTCCTTCCATTGAATTTATTCTACCAACGTATAAGGTCTTGTTTATCCTGTTAAATGATCCAATACCAGACATGTCATCTCTATAAGTGGAGAATTTCTCCCTACCAAAGCAATCCAAAGTTGGGGGGAAGAAATCCAAATCAGTTGGCAACCGGTGCAAATATTCACAGTTTTTACCGTTACAACAGTATCCTCTGGCAAAGTATAGGCACATGAATTTGGATCGATTGATTGAATCTGGCTCGGTATGCTTGTCTGCTCTAGTATAGCCAGAATCTTTCCTTATATTACATCTTGTTTTAGAATGTGTTAGCAAAGCTTTACCATTTGTTTCACCTCCGGTCCATTTACTATACCAAAGATTGAACTCTTGTCCCGTTTGTGATGGTTTGTTGTCTGCGATAACAGTTGCTGGGTCCAATTGAGTTCTTGCTGGTCTTCTTTTCGCTTTCGTGACTGTGTTTTCAGCCTTGTTAACTAGTACCACATCTTCGGTCATTGTATATTATAACTATCAATATATTCTTTGTTTGTTGCGGCGATTAAGATCTAGATGAAGTGAAAAGATAACCATTGTGGAATGATATATACTCAGATCTTAAGTACAACTTTTTAGCAAGGCTCAAGAAATTTACCATGTAAAGTGCACAACGTTAAACTATTTTCACGATGCGATTACTTAGGCAGTTAGGTAGTTCTCTCTTGCATATATCTTCTGTTAAACATACATAAACTATCCTTGACTATCACCTCACTCAAGGTTTTCGGAAGGCACATTCCTGTATATTATCAAACACAACATAGACACAAGCTCAAGAAACATAGAGATACGTAATGGCTGGAACATCTCCGTATGACTCTATCACATTTGGGAATCCTCTCTCATTGAGGGTGGATGGAAACTTCCTATCAACAATGTCTATTGCACCAAACGGGAGAGATGCAGTCTTAGCAGGACGTAAAGGTTTGTTTGTGATAGATTTAGACGATCCATTTGCTGCTCCAAGATGGTTACACCACGAAACTTCATGGGAAGTTGCCGATGTCCAATGGTCCCCACATAAATCTAAACCATCATGGGTTGTGTCAACATCCAATCAAAAAGTTATGCTTTGGAATTTAGCCAGACCGTCACACGATGCAATTGAGCAGGTCCTACATTCACATACCAGAGCCATTACAGATATCAACTTTCATCCCAATCATCCTGAATTACTAGCAACTTGTTCTGTGGATACTTTCGTTCTTTCATGGGATTTAAGATCACCACAGAAGCCTATCAACCGTTGGGCTGATTGGAGAGCCGGCGCATCACAAGTTAAATGGAATTATAAAAACCCTAATATATTGGCTTCATCAAACGATAACAATCTGTTGATTTGGGACGTCAGAAAGGGTGCCATTCCGTTAGTGAAAATCACCGCTCATGACGCTAGGATCAATGGTATCGATTGGAGCAGAGAAAATGAACATGAGATTATTACTTGTTCCAACGACATGACTGTGAAGCTGTGGAACCACAAAGAATCATCTACAGAGCCTAAATCTATCATACATACCGACTTCCCTGTTAGTAGAGCCCGTCATGTTCCATTTGGGAATGGTTGTTGTGGTATCATGCCGGCTAGAGGAGGTGGCAACTCAATTTACATAGTTAAAATGAAAGATGGAGTGAAGGAATCAAAGATGGAACCAAGTTATGTGTTTAAAGGGCACACTGAACCAGTGAAAGACTTCCTATGGAGAAGTAGGCATTCCCCAGATACAATGATCGATGACCGTGAATTTCAATTGGTGACATGGTCTGCTGATTGTGATTTGAGATTATGGCCAATCAGCGACGATTCTTATAAGAATTTCAGTCATGTTAAAAATGCCCCTATAGCTGAGAAATTGATAGATTTTGATTACACTTCATATCGTAGGGAGCCAATAGTGCCTACAGAAAACAGTTTGATAATACGGCGTAAGAAGAATGATAAATTTGTTACAAACAGAGGAAGTTTTACGTTGCACAACGATCAATTCAATCATTTGAACTGGATTGCAGGTGTTAAAATTGGTCAATCTGTTTTCCAACAGGTTGGTAATGATGTCAATGGTCTTGGATTTGGAAATGAGATTCAACCTGCTAATTTAGGCGAAGAGGTTAGTAACGTTGGCCACAAGTTCCCTAAGGTCAGATTTGAAAGAATTTCTGTTTCGACTGGTAATTTGGTAATCTCATTAAACGGACCATGGTCTAGTCAAAGTAAAGATGATTTGATCTTCATCAGAGTGGAGATCGACTTCCCTAAGTTGTACCCCTCAAAGAGAGGAATTCCAAGGTTCAAAATTGAAGAAACTCATGAGTTGAGTGATGAAAAGAGAAAAGAAATAATGAAAAACTTAGATGAGATATTGGAGAAATTCTGCTGCGCAAACAGGTTCTGCCTAGAACCATGTTTACGGTTCTTACTAGGTGAAAAGGTCAACTTGGACTTTGAACACGAAGAAAACTTAAATCTTGATGCCTTTGGGATGCCATTTGAAGAAGAAAATCTTATGGATACCAGTGATGATGACGATGGGGGTAGTAAAAGTTCTGTTGCCTCTGGACAAGTCAGTGCTGCTTCTGATTCTGATGACGATGATGACGATGATGAAATTGTCCCTGAAGAAAGTTCCCATCATAATATTCCGTCATTTGACAGCACGCCGGTTCCAAAAGGTTGCGGTGCAGTTTGGACGCCAAGTGGTCATTTGGTTTGTTTCTTCATCCCAAAGGAAGATAAGAAAGAGCAACAACAGGTTATCAGATTTGGCCAACAAGGTTTCAGTTTAGTGAGTGGATTGAAAAGAAAGAAAATTGAAAACGGCCTTGATTTAGCGGTGGAAGGTGCTGCAAGGTCTCATGGTGATAACGATTCCGACGATGGCAATAGCTCTTTGAGCTCAGAAGACAGCTTTTCAAACGATTTGGACGCTTTGCAGTACGATAGATTATACAGAACCAAAGTCCCCGTTATGCTACGAGAATCTGAAGGTGGTACAAGACCTTTATCAGCAACTGGAAGAAGTGGGACTTACGGTAACGCACTTTCTGCACCAACTGGTAGATCTCATAGTACGCATACATCAAAAGCCAAACCGAATAAAAACATCGTCAATATTTACGATTTCAGACATTTGATACCAGCAAAGATGGAACTTGCCTATGAATATAGAGTTTTAGGTGATTCTCCTGAGAATTTGGCAAAGTATAATGCAGAAGTTGCTGAAAGACATGGTTATAAGAGCATTGCTGATTGTTGGAACTTGCTGTCCATTATTTTGGTTAAAGATGTGAAAATTGATGATCAGTCATTGGGTGAAACTGAAATCAAGCTTTTGCTTCAAAGTGAGCTGCTCAGTAAGTTTGCCTCCTCAAGCAAAAATATAGATTTGGAAAACAACTACAGATTCTATTGGGGTTCACATCCATTTGGTGGCAGATGGTTAGCTGGTGAAATTATGAAGTATTACGAAAGATTGGGAGATATACAAATGTTGGCTATGTTGTCATGTGTCATGCATGAACATGGTATAAACAAAGAGAAACCAACAGTGCCAATAAATACTCCTTATGCCATCCCTGGCAAATCCGTACATAGAAGTAGCAGTCAAGCTTTACATCGTGTTGGTATCATGTCAGCTCACCAGCAGTACAATCATCAATCGCTGGGTGTGCCCACTTTCTCCCAAAGCGGTCTCCAACTGCCAAATTTGTTTGAGCTGCACCCTCATAGTGTTTCATTCGACAGAAAATATTCAAGATCGATTCACAGTGTTAACAACTCATCCAATCCTGCTTATGCAAATCCTATACCACCGTTCACAAGACTTGCATCAGTCAGTACTACATCCTCGGCCGACAACTTGAGCTTCAAAAGTGGCTCGCCGAACGATCAATATGCCTTCTATACGAATCGAAGAGGTATTAAACAGCAAAGCATGAGTTACGGTGCCAATATTGACGCTTTATACTCTCAACAAATGCAAACTAGTAGATCCACAGCTGTGGTCTCACCTTCAGCTTTGTCTTCATCTTCTAATGTCTTCAGTCAAGCATTCCAAAAGTCAAATAAGAATAACCCTAATGGATTATCAGGTGGGTTCAATCCTTCTAGTAATGTACCTGTTGTTAAGGTTGAAATGTTTAATAAAGAAGAACTTGATCTATACGATGATGTTTACTCGATGGAATTGTTAGGTGCTATGGACCCTGATAAGTTAACTATGCATAGGGCTGAGTATGCTGAGCTACTGTTCTATTGGGGTTTACCTGTCAACAGGTCCAAGATCTTGAAATTCAACTATATTGAAGGTTCAGCCGATAACGTTTATAAAGAACATAAAGGTGAAATTGGATGGCTTGCAGGAAATCCAAAGAAACACAACCCTGGTACTGGCAAACAAGAGAAGGAAATTTATACTGGCGCCGAAAAGTGGGGACAAATTCAAGACCTGAAACAATGTCATCTCTGTGAATTACTGGTTACTAAACGGTTGGTGGTCTGTACAGTTTGTAACCACTTGTTGCATGCGGAGTGTGCACTGGAGTGGTGGGAACAGGAAAAGATGGCAGAATGTCCAAGTGGATGTGGATGTAGATGTTTGGAGCAGAAGTTGAGGGAACTGGATGTACAGATCTGGGGTGTATAGGGGTTATAGGAGCGATATTCAATGTAAAATAGAAACAGCAATCAACTATTTAGCAAACAGTATCCCTTATCAACGGTAACTATCCCTCATCAGCACCAACAGCAGAAACACAGACAGTCGTGTACAACACACAAAATCCCTTTTCTGGTCGATCGACTTGCGACCTGCCATTTTCAGGCTCCCGTTTCTGCAGGGCCGTAATTTCACCCAAACAAACAAACAATCTCTTTTACTAGTGATTGATTACCATGTTTTATTTGTTCCTTGTCTACTTATCTCTTGCTTTATATCTACATGTAACTGTTATACAAACATATATCTATATTCTAACTAGGCTTACATCATACACTGTTTTATCCAACATGTCGAATAGATCAAGGCATGACGTTCGAAGACAACTCTTTCGTGGTATAAGCACAAGAATATCGTCACACAACCATAATTCTTCTTCTAGAGATGAACACAAGGACCAAATGGTCATCAACCAGTCTGTAGCACAACAGCAGCAGTCACAGCAAAATCATCATCATCTTCAACAGAACCATCTTCAACAACATCATCAAACTCAACAGCCACAAACATCGGATGGATTTGCAAACGCCCCAACTAGCACAAAGACTAAACGCTCACTTTTGAAAAGAAACAACATAATAACACCAACACTAGCTTCTAAATCAAACGCTATTAATTTCACTCCGAACAGCACATATTCTTCCTCCAGTTCTGCTTCTGCTTCTACAGATGCCAACACCGCACAAAGAACTGATAATATGATCATACGAAAGGATGAAGCTGACATGAATGAATATGACTACAAGACTTTTAGTACAAACCACCCACTAAGAATATCCAAGATTAAAGCTTTTGAACAGGCTGAAATGACATCCAGATTATATTTTTCCAGATATGATGACCTTAAAGGCATTGATTATGTCGATGGTAAACCGTCTACTAAGAAAAATAGAGCTGCCTTGTCTGTCACTCGAAGCACCACCTCTTTGAAAAGCGAAAAATCTATCAAGCAACCGTCAAGCGATAGTGGCAACGGAGATGATGATGAAATAATAATACAAATTCCTGGAATGACCCAAGAAGAAACAAAAAATATGTTTAAGGGCGGTTCCATAATGACTGGTAATTGTGACCCTTCGATGAAAATGGACATGGATTGTGGTGTTTACCATGATGATGAGGATATCGATCTTGATGATGCATATTCTTCCAACAAAGACGATCCATTTTTGGCTGCTGATAGAAGGTTGAGGATTATGAAGAACGCTTTAAAACCAGTCACTGAAGAACAACTAGTTTCCAAGAAGCTGAAAAAATCAGAATTAAACAAAGTATTCCAAAATAGTGGACAATTTCTGCGAGATTTAGATTTGCAAGAGCTAGAATTCTGGGAATTGTTGAATGAAGATTTTGAAAAAGAAATGGAAACGGTTCAATGTGAAATCAGAAACAAGCAACAGGTTGGAACTGGTGCTATGAAGGGAAACGGTACTAGCTTATTGCAAGGGTATCATCATCATAACAATTTAAGTTTATTGGATACACCTTTGGATACGGTTTACAAATCCATTACTCCTGAGCTTTCAGCGATGATATCTGATAATTTAAGAAAAAAGATAAAGCAGGAGATCAATAGTAATGATTTTGAAATCAACTTGAACTGATGGCTAACGTAATGGTAACAATGTTAATAATAATAATAATAATAATGATAATGGGTATAATTCAATTTGGAAGCGGTGTATGTTTTATGCAGTATAGCTCTGTTGCAATAGATGATCAATACGGTCAGTATGTACAATATATAGCCGGTATGTAATTGCTTGTAAGATAACTAACGAACTTGCTAACCACATAACTAAACTAAGTAGTAAGATCGCACAGCCACCTCTCATAGAGCAAGGCGAGTGGCACAGAAACAGAAAGACAGAACAAAAAGTGGCGAAACGCAGATCCATTCAACAAAGTGCAATGATCATGGCTATGCTCAATTCTGATGTCTACTGTGCAATATATAGACATATAGATAAATGTTTGCCCGAATGTACATCAATCTCTGTTTATCTGCTATCTGCCATCCTCTATTCTCATTCAATTAAACCATATTTGTTAGTACAACTACCAATGAATGTTATCAAGTTACAAGTAAGTACCTTCAAAGTTATACTGCAAAGCTCCAGTGTCAGCCACGCTTGGCGGGCCATTACCATTGCTGTTGCGTGTATAATAGGACCGAACAGTCAGTATGATTCTCCAAATACCTCAATTGCATCATAAACATGGTTTTAAATAAACTGAGGAAAGAAATACTAACAACTGTTGCAATACTCTCAATCTAATATAGAAAAAATTCCCTGTTTTACAACAGCAGGACCTGTTTAGTATCATCGATGATTTCAGAAAGATTGATTTAGATGATAAAGGTTGGGTCGACAAGAAAGATGTCATCGAAGCAGTCTCTGGTGAAGGTAAAGCTTCCTACGATGAAGTTAGAGAAGCTCTAAAATTAGTCAGTGTTGATGCTTCCGGTCACGTTGAATTGGACGATTACGTTGAATTGCATGCTAAATTAAAGGAATCTAAAGTGCGTCCTCCTCCGGCTTCTTCATCGTCCACAATGTCCAAGTTATCACTCCCAGAAACAGCGTCTTCTGGTTCTTCAACTGGATTTGGTCATAAGAGGGCTAGTGTTGCTGTTGGCACTGGTAGAGGTACCACACATCTCATTGATGATGAAGAAAGAACTGAATTCACTAGACATATCAATTCAGTCTTAGCTGGTGATTCCGATATTGGTGACAGATTACCATTACCATTAGATAACTTCCAAATGTTTGATGAATGTACCGATGGGTTACTTTTATCCAAGTTAATCAACGATTCTGTCCCCGACACCATTGATACAAGAGTTTTGAACTCTCCGAAGAAGGGTAAGAAACTGAACAATTTCATGATGTTGGAAAATGCAAACATTGTGTTGAACTCAGCTAAAGCTATTGGTTGTGTTGTTGTTAACGTTCACTCTGAGGATATTATGGAAGGTAAGGAGCATTTGGTTCTAGGTTTAATCTGGCAAATTATTAGAAGAGGTTTATTGAACAAGATTGATATTAAATTACATCCTGAATTATACAGACTATTGGAGGATGATGAAACTTTAGAGCAATTCTTGAGATTACCACCTGAACAAATCTTATTAAGATGGTTCAACTACCACTTGAAAGCTGCTGGTTGGAACAGAAGGGTTTCTAACTTTTCATCTGATGTCAGTGATGGTGAAAACTATACTATCTTATTGAACCAGTTAAAACCCGAATACTGTTCAAGAGCGCCATTACAAACTACTGATCTCTTAACAAGGGCTGAACAAATCTTGGTGAATGCCGATAAGATTGGTTGTAGAAAATATTTGAACGCAACCGCTTTAGTTGCGGGTAACCCTAGATTGAACTTGGCTTTCGTTGCTCATTTGTTTAACACTCATCCAGGTCTTGAACCGATCGAAGAAGGCGAAAAACTTGAAATTGAAGAATTTGATGCTGAAGGTGAAAGAGAAGCCAGAGTTTTCACATTATGGTTGAACTCTTTGGAAGTTGATCCAGCCGTTGTTTCCTTGTTCGAGGACTTGAAAGATGGTACCATCTTGATCCAAGCTTTCGATAAAGTTATGCCGGGTTCTGTCAATTTGAAGTTTGTTAATAAGAGACCAGCCAATGGCAATGAAATGTCTAGATTCAAGGCGTTAGAAAACACAAACTATGCAGTTGAAGTTGGTAAAGCCAACAGATTCTCTTTGGTTGGTATCGAAGGTTCTGATATTACTGATGGTGTCAAGATCTTAACATTAGGTTTGGTTTGGCAATTGATGAGAAGAAACATTAACAACACTTTGTTAAAGTTATCTTCAAACGGTAAGGAAGTTTCCGATATGGAGATTTTGAAGTGGGCCAATGCTCAAGTTGCCAAAGGTGGCAAATCATCCAGTATCAGATCTTTTAAGGATCCTTCTTTGGCTACTGGTACTTTCTTATTGGACGTTTTACATGGTATGAAGCCAGGTTATGTGGATTACGATTTGATCTATCCTGGTAACTCTGAAGAAGAAAGATATGCCAATGCCAGATTAGCCATTTCTATTGCCAGAAAGCTGGGTGCTTTGATCTGGTTAGTTCCTGAAGATATCAATGAAGTTAGATCAAGATTGATTTTGACTTTCGTTGGCTCTTTGATGTCTTTGGAATTATGATTTTTACTCGTTAGTATTATTTGATCCGTTATATGCTTTGTTATTTTCTAAATTTATAAGTACGAAGCACTTTAATGCTTTTGCTTGTGCTCTTTTTTGTTTTCTTTTCAGTTATGTATGTTTTTTTGTTGTTGTATAGCGTGGAGTTTATCCAGCTTGTTTTACTGTTACTTTCTTTTCTATGATACTATATATATTTGTCATCTTTCTTGTTTTGCCTGTTTGTGTTTTTTTTTATGTTTTAGTCTAGATACTTTGTATGTGCGGCACGAATTATGTATCAAACCAAGATTATGAAAATCAACAAAATGTAAATCTTCGATAATCATCAAAAAATCAGTAAGCTCTTCTAGTATCAGTAATTTGATCCTTCAAATTTTCGTCCCATTCTTTTCTCAAATCTTCAAAATATTTTAAAACATCGTCTTTACCAGTAGGATCGATCTCCATATTCTTTAGATACTCCTGCCCCTTACAATCACAAGCACTACCGTACTTTATATCCTGTTTATCATCCTCAGTAGCCTTAGCGCAGACAAAAACAGGGGCATTAGCAGCAGTCCAACCAGATATATTATGCCATGGAGATCCCATAAATCTCGAAATGTAGAATAGTAAAAGCATCCCATAGAATGTAAATGGGTTTAAAAACTTGAAGAATGAAAACGATGTGAATATACCTGGGTGTGTAACGTACTGCTTGATTCCATACTCTGACAACAATTTTTCATATGTTGCCAAATGCAATAAGTCAACCAATCTTTTAGATCCTTCATACGAAACATCCGATTCCAGTAACTGTAAATCGTTGAATGACAAATACGAAGGTTTGGACATGATAGATGAGATCCAAACAATTCTAGCATCGTTGGATTTACATAGCAAGGATCTCGATAAGTGATAGATGAAGTAGTAAGGTCCAAACACGTTAGCTTGAAAGACCAAACCCAAGTTATCTTTCGACTTCACGCCGATTTTCTGTATCTTGTAAGTCGGATACGTGCAAGCTTTAACTGGGTTAGTTAAATTTTCTTTAGTGGCTTGAATCCAATCAATACCACCATAAACACCTTGTGCTGCATTGATAAACAAATAGTCAATTTTTCGGTATGTTTTTTCCAGTTCATAAATTCCACAAAGGATGGAAACCATGTTTGTGAATTCTATCAAGAGGTAGTCGAATTCAAGGATGCCTTTTCTCTTGGTATGGGTTTCATCGTATTGCTTGATATTATCAATTGATTCTTTAGCCTTTGGCAGTGTTCTTGATGTCACGATAATTGTTAGTCTGTCTTCTGTTGGTACCTCATGCAAGAGTCTGTATGCTATGTTGATTCCTAAATTACTACTTGTACCAGTGATCACAGCAATTCTGTGGTTCGATTCACTCATTATTTTAATTATTGGTGAAATTGAAGTTGATATTTAATAAGCCCTCTAAATTTTGAGCTATTTGTACCAATTGAATCTATTTGCACTATTTGGGGTGGCCAGTTAGCTTGTATAAGGGGTTACAGTTTAACTTGAATTAGGATAATGATCTCTATCATGATAAAATGGAGAAGAATTCATGTTACGTCAGCCGCTAACTAAACGAGCTCGTTCAGGTCGTTTAGACCTAGCTGAGAGTCACGTGTTTTGTAGCACGTGCTTATTTGTCCTGCCTAGAAACTGACGAAGGTTACTGTTATCTATCTCTCTTGCCAGAATCAAGTGGAAATAAGAGGAACTTATGGTCTAAGACGTTAACCGTAGACATAACAAATTTGTCACGGTCAGGTGTAGTGGAAATATTTACTTAACCGTATTTCTCCTCTTTTAGTTTTGACTTGAAATTGCAAATTTATTACTTTCCGAATTTAAATTCAATTAACTTCTCAAGTTTTTTGAACCTGGAGTTAATTAGTGGGAAGAGTGATGTTTTGGAAATATCTTATGCTTGCTTCAAGATTATCCTCAAAAAAAGGATGTCTTTGAGGTTCTTTATATGAATCCGTCTTGGGGTCATGTCTAATAGGGCTGGTGTGCACATATCCTCTATTTCTCTGCTCCATTGTTCTTCTTCTTCTCCATAACACATCCCAATTAAAAATAGCCCAATGGCCGCTTTCTTCTCTGCGTGAGAACAATTACAGAATGTTTCTAAATCTCCGCTGCAACCGCGCCTTGTTTGAGATTGCCATTTCATTCATTCCCCTTGTCACCCCCCCATATTGATATATTGGTATACTCGACCACTGACTTACGACAACAAATACATGGCTGGAATTCGGTCGTATGTTAGATACATGACGTTGGCAATCTGTATACAGTGTCAGTGTAGTTGTATATACTAATAATATTAAGCTAGATGTGTAATTTTACGATGAACATAATACCAATCAAGAGAGGATCCTAAACCGCTGTGGACATGATAATGTTCGGCTATTGTATTGTATAGGATTAAGGTTAGAGGCATCTGTCTGAAGTTGCTTCAAATTTTTTGACTGTTTCCGTATTGAAGATTGAATCAACCTTATAATGTACCATAAAATATCCCAGATATTGCTTTGAACTGGAGCTAAACAAGGCATCTGCATTCAAACTCGAAACATCTCTGTCAAGAAAACAGGGAGTCGTGGAGATCTTTTCCTGTTATATTAGCTTATATCAGAGAAGCAAGATGGATTGTGGTTTCGAATCTTACACGCCTTTCTGGGGCAATTATTTAAGGCGGGATTATCTCAGTTATTTTGTTTGTGACTTTTTCTAACACCAGATCTGCATCTTAATTACCTGCATGCACTATCTCAAGTTTGAAATACATAGTTGTTTCTATTAGTTTCAGCTTAAATCCATCTTAATCTATCATATTTTTATTGGTTTTGGGATGTCTCAGGTTTTTTTTTCTCTGATCTGAGCTGATAAATAAGCTTTGGTATCCCTTGAGTTTAGCAATCCTTAGTATCTTTTTATTTATTTTTATTCTCATTCTCAATCTTTATCCAATTTCATAAATCAGTGCTCTTTACACATATAGATTATACTTTAAGTTCTAAGGCAGGTAGTCACTGGAAAATACAATCAATATGGAAGCCAAACAATTTGTTTTCAACTTGAGGGACTATGAAGTCCATGATATTTTAGGTGAAGGTGCGTATGGTGTAGTTGCGCTTGGTGTTCATAGGAAATCAGGAAGAACTGTAGCCATCAAGAAGATAGAGCCATTTGAAAGAGAGCTATTTTGCTTGAGAACACTAAGAGAGATCAAACTATTGAAACATTTCAATCATGAAAATATAATAAGCATATTAGACGTTCAAAAACCAAGAGACTTTGAAAATTTCAGAGAAGTCTACATCGTTCAAGAATTCATGGAAACTGATCTTCACCATGTTATTAGGTCCCAGTCATTATCCGATGATCATATTCAATATCTGATGTATCAAGTATTGAAAGGCGTTAAGTGTATGCATAGTTGTGGTGTTATTCATAGAGATTTAAAACCGGCAAATTTGTTGGTTAATGCAAACTGTGATTTGAAAATTTGTGATTTTGGTTTAGCCAGAATAGGTCAAGAGGAAAATACAAACACTGGATCTGATTCAAAAACTTCTTTTCTTACCGAATATGTTGCTACAAGATGGTATCGTGCACCAGAGATTATGTTAACCTCATCTCAATATTCTAAAGCGATTGATATCTGGTCTGTTGGTTGTATCTTGGCTGAGATGATCTTAAGAGAGCCATTTTTGCCAGGTAAGGATTACAGACATCAGCTTTTATTAATATTTGAAATATTGGGAACCCCAACAGGTGAAGATTTCCAGTCTATTAAATCAAAAAGGGCAAGAGAATACATTAGGTCTCAGAAGTTCTTTAAAAAGCTTCCGTTAAAGAAGATTTTTCCTACAGCTAATCCATTAGCCATTGATTTAATGGAAAGAATGTTGAAGTTTGATCCGGCAAAGAGAATTACAGTTGAAGAAGCATTAATGCATCCATATTTTGCTAGTTACAGATCACCAGAGGATGAAACAGTGGCTCCTCCTATCTCAAAATCGTTCTTCTATTTTGACGATTGTAAGGATCAGTTAGATTTAGTTGACTTGAAAAGAATATTGTATGGTGAGATAGTGGGTAATTAAATTTATACCAATGTACTCATATTCACTTGCAAAGCCACAGGGATCATTCCAGGTACACATAGTTATTGACTCAATTCGTTATGGCTTTCAAATAAGTTCCAAGAGTAACTTTATTATCAATCCTTTTTCTAATTCGATACCTTCTTTATGTATATTCATATTTATTTCTAATCGTTACTCACCCTGAATCCATCTTTTAATTTTTTCCAACGTTTGATATTTCTTTTAATGGGATAGCACTCAAAAGTTAAAAGGTATGTTCAAAGCACAGATTGTTAAACAGTGAGTGATCCCTTAGTTGTTAGTTGTTGGACTATTCCTTAACCCCAGTTTGGTCGTGTGTCTATAAATAGACTCTCGTACAAATTAAAAAGTATGCAACTCTTCAAATCATAACGTAATCAATAGGCAAATCGCAGTTGTGAGGTGATACTTGGTAGTGGTCCCTTCTGCCCACACTTACAAACAGATATCACTTGTCACTCGTCTCCTTCAGTAATTCCACCACCCACAACGATTAGAAGTACAATAATCCTAACTTTCTTAGTTTATTATACAAGTCTTAAGCTTCAGAGTACCCATTCCGTATTACATCGTTCCAAGCGCGTCTATGAAACATACAGTACTTACCTTTTGAACTGTTCACTTTGAAACACTTACATCATTCTCAGAACGGCATAGATATACAGAACTCATCACATTATAATTCAAGTTTCTGAAGGCATTAATACCGCATAGTCATATATATTTACAGGCATTCGTATACTTAAGATGGCCAGAATATCTTTAAATGCCAGAAAGCAAAGATTCCTTGCATTGGCGGCCCTTGCATTGACTCTCATCTTGTTACTTTCCATGACTGGCAATCACAGCAAGAAACCAACTTTTGTCTCTAATGAATCCTTAGTTCAAAAGGCTCTACCTGTTGAAATCTCAAATGCTAACAATATGGTTAAAGATAAAGCTGGAAACATTGATGAATCAAAAGTGAAAGAAGCCGAGGAATTGGCTAACATCAGAGCTCCCGTTCAAGCTCCAGGTGGTGATAGCTCTTCATTGTTGGACGTTGGTGCAAAGAAACCACTGGCAATTACAGTTGATGCCAAACACCTGGAAAATAAACTGGTTGACGCTAAAGTTGTCGACAGTAAATTAGTCAGTCCTAAGTTAGCTACTGCTGAAAAGGCCGTCAAAAAAGCCCCTGTTGCAATTGATAGCGAAACTGGTGAAACTGGTGAGACTAAAAAATCAAATGCAGCCACCCAATCCGGAAACAAGTTGGTTAAAGCTAAAGAACAAGAAGCTAATAAATTGCAAGTTGAAAGTGGATTGTCTAAAGAGGAGTCCGAAAAAATTGTTGCTGAGACATCTGGTTTCAATCCAGCCAAAGAATTTAAAGAAATCTTGGGTATTTCCCCAGTGGTAATCTTTTCCAAATCATACTGTCCCTATTCTAAGCGTTTGAAGGACTTATTGAAAAACAGCTACGATATTACCCCTGACGCCACTATCGTGGAATTAGACCTACATTCAAACGGAAAAGAATTACAAGCCTATATTGGTGAAGTTTCAGGTAGAAAAACAGTTCCAAACTTATTCGTAAGCGGTGTTAGTAGAGGTGGATCTGATGAAATGGCTGCATTGCATAGTAAAGGTAAACTATTGGAAAGTTTGACTGAATGGGCTGGTCCTACTGTTAAAGTTGAAAAAGTGAACGCTCCCTCTAATTCATGATCTGATTGATTGTATTTTGCATATTTAGTTAGGTTATCCTTCTGTGTATATTTGAAAAAACTGAAGCCGGTGTCATATTCATTTGTGATAACTAGAAATAAAAGTTATTCCTTTTTATGCGGGATAAGTAAAGAATCCACGATAGCGAAGACGTAATGACGACGAAAATTAACGCCACCTTGCTGTAATCGTCAGTATAATCGGGCTTAAATAAAATGCAGCGCCTATCAATGCTTTGTATACCGAAGATCAAGGGTGTATGCGCAACCCAACTTGACTTATCATTGCTAGATTAAAGGCCATAACTACATTTAAGGTCAATACTGAAGCATTATAGCAAGATACTTTAAGATTACATCCCTAATAACACATTCAAAATGGCTTACGAATCATACACAATTGACACAATCAAGCCGATTAACAACCCAACAATCCGTGCCCCTCAGTACAAATCTAAAGGTTTAGTAACTCCATCATCCGAACTCCAAGAATTAATCGAGTCGCTAAACTTGATTAAACACCAAGAAGGTGGTTATTTCAATCAAACCGATAAATCTAATCTTGTCATGGAAAACCCATATTACCCAGGCCATAACACTGGATCACTAGATCAAATCGTGAAAGTTGGTAATAATCCAAAAAATGAGCATCCGGTTGTGGATAAAGAGGATCCGACAAAGATGATAACGCCAACTAGGAGCTTTTCAACTTTAATTCATTACTTGATTACTTGTGATGCATTCATGGGCCGGTTTCATTTGAACCACTCCAAGATCATTCATATTTTACAAAAAGGTAGAGGACAATACGTTTTGGTCTATCCAGATGGTAAAATCAAGACTTTCGTTGTTGGATTCGATACCCATAAAGGGGAAGTTAATCAATGGGTCGTCCCAGGTGAAGTTTACAAAGCATCTTATTTGTTACCATTACATGATAGGGATGAAGAAAGCGAGGGTGATCATTTGTTGATCAGTGAAGTTGTTGTTCCAGGATTTGAGTTCGAAGATCATAAGTTTATGGAGAGCAAAGAGGAATTGGTTAGTTTAGTGGGAAAGGAAAAGGCTGATGAAATGGAATTTTTACTGGGAGAACATTAAAGCTTTGATGGGCTTTGCGATATTTGTTAGTAGAGTATAGATAGGTTGAAAGAGCATGTATTGATTCAAGAAGGTGAGTCTGGGGAATGCATATTTGTATCGCGCACGTGATACGTACTAACCCTCATAAACCCTGGATATAAATGTCTGGATTGTGTAGAAAGTTCAAACATTGGGAATCCACTCCTCCCTCCACAACTATGGAACTTTACTGTTGTCCTCAGGAGTGACTGCGAAATATTTACTTCCCAGTTCTGCAAACTACCGCGAGCCTGCTGATCGATCACTCTGCCATTCTCCCTCACCAGAGAAATTGCCAGGCTTCTTTTGTTGGTGGAACACGACCTGTCTACTCTCCCTCTATCTCTCTGTCTCTCTGAAGCTCTCCTGGAAAATTTTCACCTTGTAGCCATTCTACTGAGAGAGAGTACCATACTGAACCTGTATTGGGTTTGTTGCTGGTACTGAGAATTTACATTTCATTAAAACTCTATATCAAAATTTAATCAATATAATTAACTTAAAAAAAGACCTTTAATAGATTACAACTTTGAGTAAGATAATTAAGTAAAGATGGCTACCGAATTAACTGTCCAATCCGAAAAGGCTTTCCAAAAGGTATGCAACAATATCCACATCAATTATATCGATTTAACATAACACTCAATTGATTGATATCAAACGAGAGATTTAAGAAAGAAGAAGGGAAGAATAACCTTTGAAATAAATTGGAGATACGAATAACCGTTATCACAAAGTTTAGATATTCACATCATTTAAAAGTCACAGCATTGAAATTAGATGATAAAGTTAAAGAATTTCAATCACCTAGGGCCCTAGTTACTCCATGATATACAACCAACTAGAATTGGATACCAAGAATTTGAACAGCACCAAAAGTTACATTCCTGTGTCATCAGAATCTAGTAAATAACAAAACGACAAAGCTGTATCATAAACCGATCTTTATATTCATGATTTAGTAGACAAACTCCTTCAGGCTGATAAACCATATTAAATAGAAATATAGATCCAGAAACTCAAAAGACCTCATTCAGTTTATATTTGATCCCATCCAATCGGCAACCAGATCAAAATGTTCAATATTTCATGGTTTTTTCATACATGCTCTCTACAATATCCGACAGGGTTGACATTTCAATATTTTTCGTTTACGAATCATTTTTCTCTGAGAATCATTTTTCTTTGAGAATCAAAGCATAATAGTTATATTTTCTTCTTCTTTCCAATCTCAATAGATTTCAATCACGATATAATCAAAATTCAATCTTCAACCACAAATTCAAGAAATACTAACATAATTTATATTAATATAGCAACCACACATTTTCACCAACCCAAAGGCCAAGGCTACCAGAAGAACCAAGAGATGGTATAAGGAAGTCGGTTTAGGTTTCAAGACTCCAAAGGCTGCTATTGAAGGTACTTACATTGACAAGAAATGTCCTTTCGTCGGTGAAGTTTCCATCAGAGGTAAGATCTTAACCGGTACTGTTGTTTCCACCAAGATGCACAGAACCATCATCATCAGAAGAGATTACTTACACTACATCCCAAAATATAACAGATACGAAAAGAGACACAAGAACTTAGCTGCTCACGTTTCCCCAGCTTTCAGAGTCCAAGAAGGTGATATCGTTACCGTTGGTCAATGTAGACCAATTTCCAAGACTGTTAGATTCAACGTTGTTAAGGTTGCTTCTGCTGTCTCAAAGGCCAAGTCTTTCTCCAAATTCTAAATTTTTTAATATTTGATGTGTAAATTTTGAATGTTTTATATATTTCTATTAAATTATTTTTTCTTTATTTTTATTATATAAAAAAACACCAAAATATATTTAAATATAATGTTTTAATTATTTTTTTATCCAACAAAGAGTGATTACTGCCGCTTCGTCTTATAACGTAATGGGCTTTAATGTAATCCTAAATACGTTTGACATATAGACTTTTGTAAGGTCCAGTATCCATCTGATTTAATTGACCAATAAAGGATACAAATCAATCTTAACTTTGTAAACATTCTCTTACGCGCCACCTATTTGATGTTGCCACTAGTTTCCCAATACGGAAGTTTACCACACGCCACACTTTGAAGCAATTTCTTCAACTTCACTCGAAGCGATCAATCGCCATTTCCCACCACCGGTTCTACACCATTTTTTTGAGCAGTTTACCCTGTTTTCTAGGGTAACCCTTCTGTGTATCAAAGAATCTGTTTACTTTTCTGCCTCCTCCAATCTAATCGATTTTGATAAGCGAATCTATATATTTTAGTTTACGGATTTGTTTGTTTTTTCCTTATAAGCTTATATACTTGCCATGGTTACACAACAACAACAACGAGCTGAACTACATACCGAACAACAAACCGAACAGCAAACTGAGCAACAAACTGAACAACAACAGGAGATTGGTGCTCAGGCTTTGTTAGAACTAGGAACCAAAAAAGAGGATGAATCAAACGCACAATCTACGCTTCAACAAGCAGGTTCGTTAGACCACCATATTGACTCTGCTAAAGATGTTGAAGAAGAAGTTATGAAACTGGTTGGCACTACATTAGATCATAATAAAGCACATTCTAGGAAAAGAAACTTTCCGAATGAAGATGAAATGTCACAGTTGGAATTCCAGCAGTGGACAACTGGTTTCTTAGCTGATGAGTTAGAGGAAGGGCCTGAAGAACATGGCTATGAATTTCCCCATGATCAAGCACTAGTAGCACCTCCCCCACATGCACCAACTCAACACACCGTATCACAGATACCTAATAATAAGAAACAGAAGAAGGCCAAAAAGGATATCGGTAACAGCAAGGGTCATATACAATCGAGTACAAGCAATACAGCTTCTAATAATAAAGGTTTATCAGTTGACCCCGAATTAGAAACTTTGGACACTTCATCATTTGTTCAGGATGCCATGTATGATGCTAGAACATTAGCCAATTTAGGTTCCATTGATCACGAATATTTAAAACAAGCTATTGAAGGACAGAATGGATCCTCTGCGGAAGATGAGGTTCAGCATTTAGCAGTTCAAGCTGTCAACCAAGCAGTTCAGGCTGCTGCGGAAGCTGCTGCTCAAGCTGCTGCCGCTCAAGCCGAAGCACAGGCTGTTGCCGCCGTTGCTGAAGCTGAAGCCCGTCGCTCACAATCAGATGAATCTGAGTCTGGGTCAGGTTCATTCGGATTTGACAAATTGAATGATCAATCGCAACAACCGCAACAACCGCAACAACAACGAAGTTTGAACAAAAGTTCAAGAACTGAATTGCAAACACGTGAGCCACAATTAAATAAACGAATTGATAAGGGTGTTCAGCCTGTCACTAAAGAAACACCTCAAGGGATTCATACCAAGAGTTCATCCCAAGTTTCTGAACTTAAAAAGAACGATCATGATCTGATTCAATCTCCACATCCTGAACCATTGTATTATATTGCAGGTAGTTCCAGAAGTTCAGAAACTGCTGCCTTGGTTGCCGAAGCTGCAGCTAAAGCTAACAGTTTTGTTTCCGCTCAACAGCACGGTAGATCTTTTTCTAAAGACGAAAGTGATGCTATTGATATTTTTGTCAATGAGTACCGTAGGATTCACGGTAGTATGAGTAGAGAAGATATTTGTAAGAGAATTTGGGCTAACGAAAGAAAAAAGGATGATTTTTGGGATTCTTTACAAAAAGTTTTACCTGAAAGAACTAGGGCTTCACTATACAAACACGTCAGAAGGACATACCATATTTTTGAAGTGAGAGGTAAATGGACTCCTGAGGCTGATAAGAAATTGGCTCTCTTGGCTGCTGAAAAGGAAGGTCAATGGAAACAAATTGGCCAAGAATTAAATCGCATGCCTGAAGATTGTCGTGATCGTTGGAGAAATTATGTTAAATGTGGTGATAATCGTTTACAACACAAATGGTCTATTGAAGAAGAGGAGAAACTTCGATTAGTTGTTCATCATTCCTTGAAAGAACAAACTAATGAGTTTCCTGACATGGAACCTGTTATTAATTGGACAGCGGTGAGTGAGTTGATGGGTGGAACAAGATCTAGAATTCAATGCCGTTATAAATGGAATAAAATTCTAAGAAGGGAAGCTATTCAACGTGCACGTAGTATTGATACCGAGACTAAAATTTGGTTGTTATCGAGATTGAAATTGATTTGGGAAAGAGAAGGTAAAGATGTTATCGATTGGGATACATTAGCATCATTACGTCGTTCTAGCTTAAGAAACATTTGGACTGGTGCTGATTTCAGAAGATGCTTTGAAAAACTGGTTAGTTCAATTGACGATTACAAGAGTAAGCGTTTTATCGAACTTGTTGAAATATTACTGCAAAGTTTAGTCCCTAACCCTTATCTTGATCATTTAAGTGATATTGTAGCTCAACAACAAGATAAGCAAAAGGCCGGAAAGGTCAACGTTCTTGCGAGCCGGAATTCTGAACTTGAGTTAGACGAGCCTAAGCCAGATATCAAGCAACTTAGAGAGAATAAAAATAATGTTGTTGATGGGGAAGCAGCGAATGGTGATGAAGAAGTTTCGATTTCAGATATTCGTGATATGATGAAAGACGATGGCATTCAATTTTAGGAAGGTTTTTTTTTGCCTTCTTCTGTAGTTGAGAGACATCTTGAATGTTTTATTAATTGCTTTCCAAAGTTTGTTTACTTCTTTTGATTAAGACGGTGTATATATTTGTCTATGTGTGTATATTTTTGTTTATTTATTGTGTATTTTTATCTTTGCAAAGTGGTGGCGTGCACTGTTATATTGTATCATCTATATTTATTGAGCGGACGGTTATCTCCTTCGAAAGTAGTTTGACTTATAGTAATGATTACTTTCACCATTAGCTATAGAAATCACTCGGATTTGAGAAAGACAAATGGAAATTCATCCATAACCTGGACTCTTAATTCTAGTCGCAAACAGTGACAATTCAAACGTTAACTTTAGACAATTTTTTTGGAAAAGGAGCAAACATAACAATGAACCGTAAAGTAGGATCCACTATAGCCCAATTACAAGTAACCCACAAAGTGTGCAACCTTGAAAATGAAAAGTAGAATTTACAGTCTTCCACTACTTAACGCCTAGTTAATCGAAGACCCTTATTTGCCGTGTTTGTCGATTCTTTGTACATTTGGCGTGAGTAAGTGCAAAAAATGTATGGTGGTAAGCACTTAGCAAGTGCTTCTATTTGGCTCTTTGCCGAACTTTAAAGTTAGAAGATGGCAATGAATATATATGAAGGGAACTTAACCCGAAGGAAGAGGCCAAAATAAAATGAACTTTCAAAGAAAACAAAGAACAAGCACAGAGTGAAAGCTTATTCTTTCAAATTCCTTCAATAATTCCTTCGAATTGCCTCAAATTACTTCCTAAGTGTCCAAGATAATTCTAAACAATTTCAAATAACTCTTAAATATTGCTTAGTCTTTCTTAAGAATTACTGATAATTTTCTGCACTTCGAAGTGGGCCAAAATTGGGAGACTAAAAAGGAGACTCTTGGGGAACCTTCACCACATTTACAGCATCTAGATGGATTTTCACCCTTTGTTCCACCACCTTTTAATCCTCTTCTACCCCCTGTTTACGACACCCTTTCTGATACAGTAGTGTTACCCGGATTTAACAGCCAATTACTGACCCTTTGATCACGTGATGGCAGAGGATCCAGAAATAACCAATAACTTTAACAGAGCTTAAAGAGTGACACCTAAGGCAGAACCGTAAAAGAATAAGCCAATTGTCTTACCTTGTAGAGCATTGTTACTAAGGTATTGTAATAAAGAGACAAGGGGAAGCCTTACATCGAGCTTGGGAAATTGGGAAATTCAATATTTTCGCCGGTAACGGAGTTACTTTTCACAGAAATTAAGGCGTTTATTGAGCGTTTGGATTTTTCTCTCTTTGCTTGTCACTGAAACCCCAATGTACAGTCACAATTATAGGTTGGTGCTGTGTAACACCAATAATGGATTACACTTTGTTTATACATAGATCTAATAATAAATATACATATGGTAGTTTGTAGTACACGCTATACGTGGGTGACCGAACCGATTAAAAGTAAAAGTATATAAACGTTATTGGGGCAGAGAGACAAACAAAAACAACGGAGAATGAATCTTCGGAAGCTGGATTTTAGACCAAAATTTACTCTGTTGCTTTTTCGTTTCTTTCTCGTTTTAATAAGAAACCTCGGCTAGTTATTGGGGTAGGCTTCTTAGCCTAATATTGAAACGAAAATTGTTCCGTTTGCAGTTTTTTTGTTCTTATCTCTTAGTTTCTAGCTTGACTGATGAGTTAAATGGTTACTGGCTCTATTCCAGCGGTAGATAAATGTATATGATAGTAACAATAATAAATACAACTGAATTCTGAATCCTGTTAAGGTTGATAAGAATCAACTTAGGATAAATTTACTGGTATAATAAGAATAAAGTTTTCTTTTTTTCTCTTCTGTGCTCTTACATAGTATGCGTGAACGTGTGGAGCCAAGACTGAAAGCAGTCTTGCATAAATTATAGTTGATTGTTTGATTGAGCTCTTTTTTAAAGTTTTTTTCACTGAAGATTAGTAATGATGGAGACGTGGGTTGGAGTCTGTTGATAGGGACCGATGATACAAAGACAACCTTATGTGTTGATTTTATAGTTTACGTAAGTCTACATTTTGTTGCAGTACATTATGGTAGTACTGGTTGTGTGATATAGCAATAGGTCTAGCATTTAATAACGGTGGTAGGTAAATAGATGCAGGGCACAGTCTGATCTCTTTAAAAGTTATCTGATCGATCAGATAGAGAGTTAGGGACCCAGATGGCTCAGCGTACGATCCATCGACATACTCTATGTGAGGAGAGAGACAACTACCGTGGACGCAATGGGCGGAAATGAGTACCGGCAACCTGCGGTGCAGACAAGAAAGACAAGTAGCAGGACCGGTGACTAGTGCAGAAAATCCTAATTAAGCTTAATGATTAATAAGTTGTCAGCTGCCACGGCGGACGATCGATCTGTTGGTCAGTCGCCGCTGTTCCAACATGCATGCATGGCATGGATGGGAGCAACGAGGTTCCAGGCCGCCTGGAAAGGGCAGCCTCGGGCGGAGGACTGCTCTTCCCAGGAGATCGACCTACTGGATGCACCGCCAGGGGGGCCAACCGGGAGACCAACCGCCAACTGTAACTGACAGACATTGACAAAGTCCCCCTATTGTTTTCATTGTCTGGAGAAGCCCAAAGTGGCTGTTGTCCAAATGTACCAAACCAACTAATAACTGAACTCTCTCTAAGTATCCCGCTTGTTCTCTTGTTTGGTTATTCCATTATGTCGTTTATGTTTTCTTTCTCTATCTCCAACATTTGGATATTGTTGTGCCTGCCATAACGAATAGTCACATTAGTCACACCTTCTTGTCCAAAGCTTCAACTCTGTATTTGTACTCGTTCCATAGTTTCAAAATAAGCTTTTTTCCTTGGTAATTTTCAGCTCTCTTCATACGTACACTGATCGCTTCATTTCTTCATTCATTCAATTTTCCCAAATTTATTTAGACTAACTAATTACATATAGCCCTCTTATTTTTCTTCTCCTCAGCATCAGTCCAAGCTAACCAGAACTTAGATTGTGATATTGATATTTATTTCTCTCATTACAACTAATACTGTTCATATATCAACTCAAATCCTATTCTACATATTATTCTCTATCAGCTAGCGTTTTTCAATAAAGATAACAAACGAGAAAAAGAAAACTCACCGTTCAACTAATAATGAAGAAAGGAGATACTGTTCAACTTCCCAAACAAAGAAAGAGAAATAGGGTTCCAATCTCATGTACCATTTGTAGACGGAGAAAAGTCAAATGTGATAAGAAAAAACCTCAATGTACAAACTGTATCAAGAATGGTGTTCAACATTTGTGCAGATATTTAGAGCCAAGTTGGGCGAAACCATTAGATGACGATGAATTGAAATTTCCTGGTGCAACAGTCTCTTCAAATGGAAATACTAGTTTAGTTTCGAGTGATAGAGAAGATTCTATTGCTGGTGATGACTATGAAGAAATTACACGATTACGATTGAGAGTTAAAGAGCTTGAACATGAAACGGTTGAATTAAAGAAAAGAGCCAACAATCACTCAACAACCAGATCCTTGATGAGAGCCAGTGATACCGCTGATTTGTTTGATTGTATCTCAAATTCCAATATCTTATTCACTGCTAAGAAAGGTCCAATGTACAACTTCCCAATCATTTATCAAATCAGTGTCTTTTCTTGGATGTTCATTGTGAGGAATGATTCATATATGAATGATTTGTGGCTAAAAATTCTTAAATTAAGAAAACATTATGAATACTATTATTCAAGTAAGAATGCAATGCTCGATGCTTCAAAAAATTTGGAAACTGACTACACCAACTATGACAAGATGCAAATTCAAAGTGGTCCAACAAAAGTTTTACCCGAAGATATAAGTACTGTGCACACAAGCAAGTTAAAGAAGTTCCTTGAAGGCTCTATATCATTAAATGGGAAAGTTTCCACAATTTCTCCAAATTCTCCCACAACACCACAAACCCCAAGAAACAGTATAACCGTAAAACAGGAGGAGAGTAAATGTCCTGTTATGCACAATAGTACTCCTTCACAATTGGAAAAATGTCCTGTTACTGGTGAAATGGGTACGTGCCCTGTTGGACATGGTTCTAATGTCGATGATAACTCTATCCAACAAAGCAAGAACAGCAAACCGCAAACATTACAACAGCAAGCCCAACAGCAAAGTCGACTGCAGAATGACCAAAGACTTGTGATGAGAAGATGCCCAGTTTTACATCCCGATGAACCTTCACTTGGATATGCCACTCCGCCTTCAAGAACGAAGAAACACAAATTGAAAAATGAATTTGATCCAAGTGGAGACCTTGGTAGTCAACTTGAAGATGATGAAGAGGAAGATGAAATAGAAGACCCTAAAATTTGTCCTTTGATGATTGGTGACGCTAGAGCTTTGTTCAAAGAAAAACTTTCTCGAATGTCTGTTTCTGCAATTAGGGATTTACCAAAAATTGGTTCTCCAAGAGTTACTTCAATATCTGCTGATTTTACCGAGAATGAAACAGGTGGGAGATCTGGATCAATTTCATCTGTTCATACCCCAATTGCACAACAGCAACCACAACCACAACAGCAAACGCAACCTGACGAATCACAAGATACTAGTGAATTGACTCCAGTCTCAGGTGCCGAAAACGATGTCAAAATCGGAATGAAAAGAGGTATGTCCTGCCCCGTGACTGGTTGCTCTACTGACACTAAAGCTGAAACAACCCCAGCTTCAAAGAAGACTAGAAGATCAAACAATAAGAAAATTAAGACAATTTCTCCTTCTGCTATTAAGAACTTAAACTATAACAATACCAAACAAGTTATCTCAGTTATTGAAAAGCATTTACCGAATAGAAAAGTTGTTTGGATGTTAATTGATAGATTCTTTGAAAAACTGTACATTCACTTACCATATGTCGAAGAAGAGAATTTCCGTGTCAGAATTGCATCTATCATCGATACTGCCGATTCAACATCTCAAAAGATCAAGCTAGGTTCAATTGGAAGTCAATACTGTGAAGAATTCTTAAACATTTGTTTGCTAATGATTATTTTGCGTCTCAGTTGGTTGTCACTACCAAGCAAAACCTTACCAACAATGACAGCGGAAGAACACATTCTAATGAGACCAGAAAATGTTATCACAATGGTTTTAGTTGATATGGTTAAAGAGATTTTTTCCAGTGCTAAGATTATGAGTAAACCGTCTATTATTATTTTCCAAGTTGGTTTATTCTTAAAGTTTTATAATATCATGTCCCCAGAAGATGGGTTTGATTTAGACGATTCATATACAAACACAAATACAACTTTGCTGAACTCCAATGATTTATCAGGTGATTTAACGAATGAAAATCCAAACATGAACACCCCAAACTTTATGTACATGTTGATTCAACTTGCCAAGACCATTGGATTGAATAGAGATCCGTTAAATTTCAAGAATTTCTACACTAATTCCGATGACCCCTTATCAAATGCAAGAATGTTTAGAAAGAGACATTTGTGGAGAAAATTATGGTATGGTTTATTATTCTTATCCATTGAAAGTAATTTATCTTTAGGAGACTACAAGAAAGGCTTACCAATTGAACTTGACGTGGATCCAACTTTGGGTCAAGTTAACAGAACTTGGGATTGCCGTTTACCGGGTGGTGTAGAGCAAGGTGTTTTGGAAAAATCTTTCAGAGGCGGTATTGATGGTGGATTTTTGAAGAAGGAACAAGTTGTTGTTTCCAATTTCAGAGATTCTATAATTGTTTATCATTTACTCCATAAAGCAATGAGTGCGTTATTCTCTGTTGCTAACCCACCAACTTCAAAAGAGTTAGATTTGATTATAAGTAAGCTGCTTGAATTGATTTCCGAAAGATCCAAGATTGGTTTGAATACTTCATTCTTTCTCAAACCTGTTAGTTCGGACGATGATTCTAGCCCTATCAACACTAAAGATAACAAGAATGGAAAGTTTGATACTTATGTTAAGATTTACAGATTTAGAATGTTTTTGGTTATCAAGTCAATGTTGTTTTCGTTAAACTATTTGTTGTTCCTTAACCATGAACAAAAATTCAATAGGTTGATTTCTGAAAAGACCAGTACTCTGGCTAAATTGGATAAGCAAAAGGAGTACATCAATACATATTTTGAAGGCTCTTTATTACTTGCTATTGATAATTACAATATATTCATCCAAGTGTTTGATAATTCAGGTATTTTATTCCCAAATGCCGGTTCTGAATTAATTTTATATCCTTTTTTGATGATTTTAAACCATAGATCTCATGAATTTTTGATTTCGTTGATTCTAAGATTACAACAGAACTCACCGATAGTGATGGACATTTTAAACAAGAATAACATTGATAAAGAAGAGCTTTTGAACAGATTGTTCCATTATTTGAAAACCTTCTTAGATAAACTGGAGGATTTAACTAAATCATACTACTATGCATGGAGACTGAAAAAGCTGGTTAAATTCTTTTACAACATCTTGACTAACTCCAATAAATTATTCAATATCAATTTCAAGGCAATGAATATAGGAATTAAAGATGAAAATCAAAATGAAGGTTTACTTGAATCGACACCACCTCCAAATGGTAGACCAAACTTAACGGATCCAAATACCAATAATACAGCCCTTTCTCCAACTAATGGTGGTACCAATAATGGAAATGGTGATTCCGGTTTAATGGCCGCTCCATTGAACAATAGTACTAATGTCTGTCCAGTGGGTTACGGTAAAGCTGTTCCTGGTCAGACACCAACCGATTCTTCTACTAAATTGTCATCTAACGTTCAAGTTGAATTACCATCACCAATGCAATCACATCCGTTGAATTTACATCAGCAACAGCTACCTCAGGTTGTTCACAACAATGGTGTACAACTTCAACATTCTCCAACAACTATCAAGAGAGAACCTACAAATGCGTTTGAAATTGCCTTCGGTACTTCTAAATTACCTCCTGTTACTGATTACACTAGTACATTGAACAACAATGATTTGCTATACTCTCAACAACAACAAGAACAACAAGTTGATATATCACTGTACCACGAATTGAACAAACCTACTGGTGCCCCATCACTACCATTGAGTATGTCATCGGGTGCTGCAAATGGTCAGTTAACGGATCTGTTTGATGATAATTTCTTTAGTGAATTAACTGATTTCAATGGAAGTGGACCGAGTGACATGATTCCTGGATTCTCCAGTGATATGCAGCATCATCACTTATATTTGCAAAACTTGCAACAACAGCAACAACTGATTCTATTACAACAACAAGCTCAACAAGAAGGCAACGGATTACAACACCAAATTGACCGGTTGTCACCTACGTCTAATATTATTGGTAATGATTCTCAATTATTACCTAACCAGAATCAAAATCAAAGTTCAAATATGGTTCGGAATAACAACAATGGATTCATGGGCTCTAGTGGCTACAATCCATTAAATGAAATTGATTTCACTAATGTTGATTTATCCTCTCCATTTGATACGAATGCCCCAAGTTCAAGTTATGCCAACAATTTCGGCAATGGGTCTAGTGGGTTAGGTGGTTTAAACTTTGGGTTTCAGTGAATGAATGAATGATTGATAAGCTTGTAGAAGTTCATCTATTTCTTTATTTTTTTTGTACGTATTTTATTTTTCTGTTAATTATTATTACTCCTTTTTATATTCATTTCAGTGTTTTTATGATTTTTCTTTTGATTTTGGGACTAAAATTGACCTTTTTATACAGTGCTTTTATTATATTTTCCTCTTATACCTTTTATGTTTGTTTATGCCTTTTCTCTTTCTATTTTGAGTTTATTATTTGTGTTATAGTACCTACCTATTGTCTATCTAATCTATACATTTCGATTCGGATCATGTTGGCTTCAACGATACCTCCTTACACATCTCTCAGATCACGTGACAAGGTATGTACCGAAATCCTTAGGAGCGAAACCGGCGAATCAGCTCGCTTTCCAGCCGGGATTAACGGCATTGCAAAATCCGACGAAAGTCAACAGCTGAAAGGAATGTAAGTGATTTTCAGTTTGGTTGGAGAGGGATAGGTGTAATTTGTGTTTATAACACTGTGCTGATCATATTCTATATACTATAGTACATCATATTATATAATATAGACACAATTACAAGTGGGTACTACAAAGGTGAGCAGAGCAGCCAACTTCACATACGCCTCGTTAATAGATTTCTCGACCGAATTTTTGATTCGCTGATCCAAAAGAAAGAGTTCTCACGCTTTCTAATTTGAGCTTGAACTGACTGGCGTAAGCAACAAAACAAACACGGAAATACTGATTTTGGATTGAATACTCTGCTTTTTCCTGTCCTTCCTTTGTTTTCTTTCACATTATTGGACAACAGTATTCAAACCTCATTCGAGAATCGATTCATATTCATAAACTGTATATCTAATTTCAGTTCAGTTACTATACTGATTCAACACGGATTTAAAAACATGGAACGTGCTCAATCTCCAAACATGGAGAAACTTTCTTCTCCTCCAGAACCGCTCCCAAAGAGACAACGTCAACAACCAGGCTTCCCTGGTGAAAAACAAAAATCAAGAAGAAACAGAATGCCTTTGTCGTGTACAATCTGTCGTAAGAGAAAAGTCAAGGTAAGTATTTTAGTATTTCAAGTTCAGTTGAGCATAGAAGACTGGGAAAGACGAATTGCTGTTAGCCAGCACGCATTCTCACTTCTTAACTCCAGATCCATTTTGATAATCAAGAAACTAACAGATAATGTAATTTTAACCATTTTTCATTAATATAGTGTGATAGAGGTAGACCGCATTGTAAGGTTTGTGAAAAATATAAAGTTGGCTATCTGTGTGCATATCAAGAACCTACTTGGGCTAACTCCGATGGGGAAAACGTGAAATTTCTTAGACATTTGGATGGAAATAATACCAGTACGATTCTAGAACTAAACCCAAACAGTCCAAATGATTCATCATCAGTTTCATCCTTGCCTACTTCAGTACCATATAAAACCCCTGGATCAACAAATCAAATTCCTACTGCTACTGATTCAATGTATCCGTTATATGCTGCTGCTTCAACTTCAAGCACAATTTCAACTACAGCATCCGCGAACACACCGTTTCTATCGAATCGTTCACCAAGAGACGTACAGACCGAAACATCAGATAATGGTAAGGATGGCCAACAACATCCACAACATCCACAACAGCAGCAACAGCAACAACCGATTCCAGTAACCAATTATCAAAAGTTCCCAAGTTTTTCCTCCTCTTTACCTTATATGGGGAGTTTCTCTTCAGTAAACCATCTCGGTTCAAACGAGAGAACATCGTTAAGTCCTTGCAAGCCACTAGATAATAACACAAGAGAGGGTCGTAACTTATCTGTTGGATCAGGGATTACAGCTACACCAGGGTCAAGTTTAGGGGCTTATACGAATGGTGCTCCTTCGCAAATACCGCAACAAGACTACCATTATAGATCCATGACCCAAGATAACCACCAAAATTCAATAAAACATCGACAGCAGTCGCAACAACAACTAGGGGACCAATCGGAAACTAATGCAAATAAACCTGTTTTGAGCGAATTACAACTTTTGAAAGAAAAAATTAAGCAAATTGAAGCGTCAATTGCGGTGGCTGACCTTGCACAACCAAGAGTTAATTCACAACCTCCAAGTAATCAATTCACGCTGCCGCCCCCCCCACCATCTTCATTCCAATATCGTACCCCTTTGCCACCGATTCAATCTTGGCCGAATAAAGCACCAAGCAGCAACGGTAGCCATTACAATCTACCATCGTTACCGGCTCCATCTCCAAGCCCGTCCCCTTATTCTGCTTCGCAGGCAACACCAACAATCACAACCGACAACAAGCAGTCTCCGTACGCTTCAACTACCCTCGACGGAGCAACGGACCTTACACAGCAACAGCAACAACATCAGTCAACTCTACTTTCAATGAATTCTATATCATCAGTCACTACCCCAGAAGATAAGCATGCTTCTACTTCTCATTTGGTAGAAGGGACAAGGGCTCTTCTAGCTATTTCCGAATCCGGAATGAGACCTAACGACAGAATCAATTTCTACGAAGGCTATACACCGATGATTCTTCGTTACAGTAGAGTCAACAATCATGGCCCGTTAGCTTGGGTGACGATGATTAAGAAGGATCCATTTTTGAAACCCATGTGGTTCAAACTTATTGAATATAAGAAGAACAAAAAAATTTATCCCTTCAATTTAAAAACGTTACCTAGAGAACTCAATACCAAGACTGCGAACGATGCTGAATTTGAAGCAAGAGTGTTTGAAACAGACGGTAAATCTGATATTCAACCATATGGACAAACTGGGGACGCGAAGAAAAGTTTGGAAGACACTGTCATTCATGCTGGTGAAAAGGGACGTAAAGAATCTGCACTCGGCATTTCTGCTCATAAGAAAGATCCAGAGTCTAGAACTGTTGCCAGTATTCTTAAAGTTTTACCTTGCAGAAAGGTTATTTGGCTGCTCGTTGACAGGTATTTTAGATTTATCTATCCATTCTTACCTTATTTGGACGAGCCAACTTTTATTAGTGACCTTGAACGTATACTTGGTGCTAGAGCTTTGGATGATAGTATGGTCATTAGTTTACGTATTGACAAACGTTTAGATTTCGCCACTATTGGCATTTTATTAATCGTTTTTAGATTTGCTTACTTGTCACTACTTTCCAATAATGAGGCTTTGAATAAAGATGAAAGTACCAAAACTGAGGATGAGAAGTTCCTTTTGAAAAACCCAATCAATATGGAAATCATCAACATTGCACAACTCTGTTTGAATCAATTTAAATTGTTGAGAAGATGTGCTTTGAATATATTCCAATGTGCTTTGATGATGAAGGAGTATCACAAGTATGCACCTGAAGATGGTTCTGATGGCTATGGAGATGGTGATTCTTTGATTTTCACCGGTATGTTGATTCAAATGGGTATTTCAATTGGTTTGAACCGTGATCCATCGAGTTTTGAATCAAGTACTCCTATAACAAGACTAGGTAACTTATGGAGAAAAATCTGGTATAAATTGGTTTCAGCGGATAATTTCCAAGCCTTTCAATTGGGCAACCCCAACTTGATTAGAAGAGAATTTTATGATACCGAGATTCCTACCTTTGATGCAGCTTCAGCTAATATCAGAGATTTGGAATTAGAGAAGGCTGTTATAGAATCGATTCAATCCAAATTCAAGTTGGAAATATTGATGTCAAATGTTTCATCACTGGTGTTGAATATTCGAGAGCAACCAAGACTTGAAGATTTACTCACCGAATTGACAACTTTAGAGACTTATTTGCGTAAGAACCACGGATGTTTAAGAAAAATTATGACCCCTGATTCTGGTGACCACAACGAAAATATTAAAAAAGTGAATGAGATAGTTTCTTACTGCGAAGCTTTGTCCCTAATTCATCCTGTTTACTATCATATTTTTTTGTTCTATCAAGGTGAGAAAAATTTGCAAGCTTGTAATTTCTTGCTGGGAAAGATTCTAAAGATTATTGTTGAAATTATTGCCAGTTTTGTTGACCTATTGAAATATAGTCATAAGTATGTTGGTTTTGGTTTTGATTTGATCTTAACTCCGACTTTAGAAGCTTCAATGCAAAAGTCATTACAATTCCAATTCTCTATTTATATAAGAGCATTGCAGTTCAAGAGATTGTTGACTAAAGCGGATCCCGATGGAAACAAGGACCTTCTTCAAGCCCTGGATAATTATCTGAATAATTCATTGCTTTACAACATTGAGTATTATTTACAAGGTTTGAAGTTGATTTCAGGAAAGTATTTCTATGCATGGAGAATGTCGAAGGCTCAGAATCTCATTTTAACCCTATTTAAGAATATTCCAATGTTTGAAGAAGATTACGGATATGATGACCAGATGAATATTTTTGAAGGATTCAAGGTAGATGATTTCGAAACTTTATCTCATTACACAAGTGTCAATCTCTACAAAGCTAGAGTCCCATATCCTCCCAATGTTGAGGAAGAAAACAAAGACAAAAGTGCCAATCCATCTGCAACAGCAGCAAGCGCAGCAGCCATGGTTCAAGATGAAGCACAGTCAACCAGCTCTTCCAATACTTTCACCTATGAAACCACCGATGAGGTAGACAATTTCTGGTTCAACCAACTTTACAAAACTCAAGCGGATTCGCTTGCAAAGTCAGGTGGTTCTAAAGGCACGCCGATGAAACTTGGTGATTTTGGCATTGAAGGTTACAGCCCTGGTGATTCGAGTCATGGATCGAGAGGCAGTAGTAACGGAAATAGTGGTAACAACAATACTGGCGTTTTGGCAAATGGTGGAGGGTTCGCTGACCTGTTTGACAGTAATAGCAACGAAGTTGATTTCGATCAGTTGTTGAACGACGGGAGAATGTTCCCTGTTGATCTTTTCACCCAGGATTTGGATGATCCGTTTTGATTAAAATGGATTACTCTTTATTACAGTTTCTGTGTAATATATATATATATATCGTGTATGACTTTATTAGTACAGTTGAAGAATACATTTTCGACCGAAAATGGTATGGTAATAATGATATACAAATAAGTAAACTGGATTATGGAGACTGACGTGCGCCTGGTCCGGGAGAAATCGATTGATCTGCGAGTAAACTGATTGCAGAGCTTTTTATTCAGATGGTGGTGCTGTCGGATATCTGCCGAAGAGAGTGTGATGTCCTGGTTTACATTCATTCTTGCAACAAGCAGACCGACACCAAAAATATATACTGAAGTATCACTAGTTGATAATGATTGTCAGTAGGTCGATGAAACTGCCAGGGTTCAGACTACCGTTTCTACGTTCCAAGGCGTGTTCACCGCTACTTACAACTTCCGCCCGAATCAATGGGAATTTCACTAATATCAGATTATACACCGCTAAACAGCCACCATTATCAACACTAGTGCAACAGCAGCAGCAAAGCGATCAAACTGGTAGTAAAAAATTAAATAGTTCATTCGCTGGCCATTACATTGGTTTGGGTCTTGCTGGACTATTCATCACTGGTTTAGCGGTTAGTCCAACCTTCAGACAAAATACAATAGACAGTGTCACACTTGCCGAAAGAGTCAGTGTTGTTGCAATAACTACAATAAAATGTTTTGCACTATATCTTAGGACTTTGAACAAGTCTTATAATTCACAGGATGAATATCTAGACTCACTATCAAAAACCCACAAGAAAGCAGCTGAGCTGACTCTGAAAGCATTGAGACAAAATGGTGGGATATATATCAAATTGGGCCAACATTTATCTGCAATGACATATTTGCTACCGTTTGAATGGACAGAGACCATGATTCCATTACAATCAGAATGCCCTGAGTCGTCATTGGATGACATTAAGCAAATGTTTGAAACTGATATTGGAGTCAAACTAGGTGATTACTTTGATGATTTCGATCCTGTTCCAATCGGCGTTGCATCTTTGGCACAAGTTCATATAGCTACTTTGAAATCGACGAATGAGAAAGTTGCTGTCAAATTCCAGCATCCGATGCTAGACAAGTTTGTTCCATTGGATGTTGCGCTGACATCTTTGGTGTTTGATATGATGTATAAAGTTTTCCCACAATACCCGTTAACGTGGTTGGCCGATGAACTACATGAATCCATTTACGTCGAGCTCGATTTTAGAAATGAAGCCAAGAATGCACAAATTACAGACAAGTATTTTGAAAAGTATCATGAATTAACAGCTTTGAGAATTCCAAAGATTCACGAATCAAAGAGAAGAATCTTGGTGATGGAATTCGTTGGTGGCTCAAGATTGGATAACTTGGAATATTTGGATAAGCACAACATATCGAGATCTGAAGTTTCTAGTTGTTTGTCACATATTTTTAATAATATGATTTTCCAATCTGGGTTTGTTCATTGTGATCCTCACCATGGTAACTTAGCGATAAGAGCGGTTGACAAGAAGAAAAACGGTCATAACTTTGAAATAGTTTTATACGATCATGGGTTATACAGAACGATCCCTAATGAAATGAAAGTGGACTATTCTCGTTTTTGGCTAGCATTAATCGACAAAGAACAACAAAAGATGAAGAGATACGGTACAAGATTTGCTAAAATCGAGGATGATCAATTCCCAATATTAGCTGCTGCTCTAACAGGTAGAGATATCGATCATGCTGTCGGTGGTGATATCACAGATTCTAGACAGGATTCGGAAATTGATAAGATGAGGGATTCCCTACTCAACAGTGGTGTTTTGTTTGACTTGATGTCATTACTTGCATCTGTCCCAAGGATTGTTCTCTTGATTTTGAAGACTAATGATTTAACAAGGCATTTGGATGAATCTTTACAGAATCCATTGGGGCCCGAGAGAACGTTTTTTATATTAGCTGGATACTGCGCCAAAACTGTGTTTGCAGATGACTTGGATTTGAATTCGAGAAAAAACAAGAAATGGTCTATTGGATGGATCATGGGTGGTTTAACTGCCTTTTTGACTTATTTCAAGAGAAGATTGAGCTTGGAGGTTTACGATCTTACCTTTTACCTTCATAACTTGAGAGACAAAGCCAAAATTATAAGCTGATTCTGCATATTTTCTGAGTCGTTCAATAACTTTGGCCTATTACTTCCTCTTTTTTATATGAATCTGTATATGTACTTATATAACCAAACCTTAACAGTCTCAAAGCACCAAAGTATCAAAAGTATCCCAGAATAAAACGCATATAAAACCTTTGCACCTGTCTAAATAGTTATTGGTAACGGGATAAGTATTGTGAACTTTTGGAGAAGGCACTACCTTCTAAATATATTATCTAAGCTACAGATATGCTTAGTTCACTGCAAT